>LOEQ01005231.1:147321-161499 GCA_001685075.1 Bramus lutescens
AATACAGTTTTCCATGTAATTATTTTGGGTAAAGCTAGCCGGCGGCCGGGAGCCGGATGGCGGGAAGCGGCCCGCTGCTCCTGCTTGCCTCACCATTTTCTCTTTGTATTCTTCAGCTCGGACAGGATTTGGTACAAGGACAAAATGCTGACTGACAGCTGCTTTCTCTGTTTTATTAGAAAGATGCTGACTTTGTAACTCCAATACACTGAATCTACAGTTACCTCATAATTTCCCCTAAAAGGAGAAAAGATACCATTCACCAGGTGTCTTATAAACACTGCACTAAAGAATGCCTTCTCCCCAAGGCAAAGATTCTTTTCACCTAAGAGGAAATTCTCTGTAACAATAAAAATGTAAGCAGTTGGGGCTGGAGAGATAGCTCGGAGGTTAAGAGTATTTTCTGGTCTTGTAGATGGCCAGGGTTTAGTTCCCACATGGAAGTTTACAATCATCAGTAACTCCCATTCCAGGGGATCTGACACCTTTCCCGACATCCACAGGCTCCCACATTCATGAGGTGTAGGTACATCCATACAGAAAAAAAAAACACAGAGAATGGGTTCCAAAAAGCCAATTCATGCCCTAGGGATAAACTCTTGGTCCCACTGCTAATTGGCCCACAGGCTGCCCAAGCCACAGAACTGTCACCCACACTGAGAGGGCCTATGCAGTCCTAGACAGATTCCCCAACTATCAGTCCAGAGTCAGTGAGCTCCCACTAGCTCAGGTCAGCTCTCTCTATGGATTTCCCCATCATGGTCTTGACACATTTGTTCATATAATCCCTCCTCCCTCTCTTCAACTGGACTTTGGGAGCTCAGCCTAGTGCTTAGCTGTGTATCTCTGCATCTGATTCCATCAGTTACTGGAAGAAGGTTCTGTGATAACAATTAGGGTAGTCGCCAATCTGATTACAGAGGAAGGCCAATTCAGACACGTCTCCACTATTGCTTAGAGTCTTAGCTGGGGTCATCCTTGTGGATTCTTGGGAATTTCCCTAGCACCAGATTCCTCCCTAACCCCATAATGGTTCCCTCTATCAACATATTTCTTTCCTTGCTCTCCCTCTCTGTCCCTCCCCCAACTCAATCATCCTGTTCCCTCAAGTTCTCCTCCTCCCCTCCCCGACCATGCTCACAATTTACTCAAGGGATCTTCTCTATTTCTCCTTCCCAGTGACATCCAAGCAAGTCTTTCTTATCCTCCCTGTTACATAGCTTCTCAGAAGTTGTGGATTGTAGCCTGGTTATCCTTTTCTTTATATCTAATATCCACTTGTAAGTGAGTACATACCATATTCGTTTTTCTGGTTACCTCACTCAGGATGGTTTTTTACTAGTTCCATCCATTTGCCTGTAAATTTTAAAATGTCATTGTTTTTTTTTTTACTGCTGAGTAATACTCCATTGTGTAAATGTACCACATTTTCCTTATCCATTCTTTGGTTGAGAGGTATCTAGGTTGTTTCCAGGTTCTGGTTATTATGAATAACGCTGTTATGAACATAGTTGAGCAAATGCCCTTGTGGTATGAGTATGCATCCTTTGGGAATAGGCCCAAGAGTAGTATAGCTGGATCTTGAGATAGGAAACATAGTTTTCAAAACACTGGAAATAAGACAAAAGAGGACAGTGATCCCCAGAGGGGGAAAATAATTGGGGCAAGAACTGTAATTGTCCTACTCTGAGATGGCTGATGAAGGAGGACAAATGCCTAGCAAATGCAATTAATTTAGGAAATGAAGCTTAACGTCTTGGGGATCAAGGCAGCTGAAGAACAGAGCAACAAAAGAGAGAAGAAGCTGCAGAGATCTGAAAAGATGTTTGCACCGTGAAGTAGTGCTCGGCACATGTGGGGTCACATACACAGCACCGAAGCAAGCCCCACCCAAATGGACCAGGAGCAGCACCTGGCTTCCACAAGCTCACCAAACTGCTTCAAAGTCACAGGAACTAGCGATAACCTAATAAAGAAGTCCACTTTCAGTAGTAGAAATTGTCCTCTTTAGAGTGAGCACCTAACTTCTTAAAAGTGAGGCTCAACGGAAGGAAACCACCTCCAAGCAAAACAACCTGCATTTCAGAACAAGCTCCAAGGACACTGATAGAAATATAGAAACATCCAGCACCCAACATGGTAAAAATTCACATCTGGCATCCCAACACACGTGCAAGGAAGGAAAATAAACCCATAATGAGGAAAGAAATCAATTAATCACAACCGCACAGAGCTAAAATAAACCTTAAAGTCTGAAGGCAAGGCAATGGGAACAGCTGCTGTCGCTATTCCCCATATGCTGAGCGCCATGTATAAAAGCAGAAGGTATTTCTAAAGACCCAAATTGTTCTTCTAGAATTAAAACCTCAATTGTACGGCATAAAAAATACTCTATTAAAAAAGGCATTTAAAACCTGAAGAAGAGAAGAGTAGCAAATTGGACCACGGCGTAGCAACAGAAACCATTTGTATGAACTGCCAAAATAAAACACAGGGGAGGGAAACAAAGATGATGAGGACAAGGAGGAGGAAAAAGAAACAGGAGGAAGAGGAGGAAAAAGGGAAAAGATAAGGAGAAGAGCGGGAGGAGGAGAGAGCATCCAGGATCATAATATACAAGTAAGAAAGTCTGCATGAGCGGGAAGATATCTGAAGATTAAAAACCAAAATGTTTCTACAAGTGATAAAAATTATAAATTCATAAAGTCAAAAAACACAGGGATTCTTTTACATGAATAAAATTACACTAAGGCACATTATAGCCAAATGACTCAAAACCAAGGATAAAATATAAACCATAAAAGCAGACAGAAAAAATATTCAGTTTATAATATAAAGGTAGTTGATTCAAAAGGGCATAAAAATCCAGGACATATAGAGCATTTAAAACAGGTACTAAAAACATAACACAAACACTGAGAAATGCAAGGAGAAAGGAATCCATACTTAACAAGGGGAGATGAAAGGGGCCAGGGAGAGGGATTACACAGGTGTCTGAGGATCCTTCCTGGGCTTGTGCTTTTGCTAAATATTAGAACTGTGGTCATGGGTTTATAATGATTTACTTACAAAACAATTTAGTAGATTCTACAACTCCAATGTCAGTTATTTATTCTGCATCAACTAACTACACAGCAATACAGCTGCTAAAATCTAAAAGACAAAAAGAAGGAAGGATTGGTGGTACATGTAAAATCAGACAGAGACAGCATCCACATAGTGATATTTCATTTGTTTTTTAATAATTAAAGCTTGCCTGAAGATCAGCACACAAAACAGTCGCACTAGTCAGCCTATACAGGCCAGGCAGTGGTGATACACACCTTGGATCCCAGCAGCCACACTAGTCAGTCATAGATGCCAGGTGGTGCTGGTGCATGCATTTAATCTCAGCACTAGAGAGGAATATAAGGCAGGGGAGACAGGAACTCACTCTCTTTCAGTCTGAAGATTTCATAGCGGTAAGAGCTCTCTAGTGGCTTGGCTGCTTTGCTTTTCTGATCTTTAAGCAAGCATTATTCATTAAAATACAAATGAAATACCACTACACATCAGAGCCCACAATCTCTCTCTACACAGATGCAGTGACTCTACCCTGTCCCACCTAGTACCCATCACCCTGCAGTATATTCATTCTAAGTGCAATTTTGTTTTTCTTTGAAGTCTTATTCAGCTGGTGACCCCTCATCTCAGAGTGTAGCAGGAGAAAGGAGGCCTCCTCCTCTACCATAGTTTTGGAGTAACTCTCTTTGGCACCAGGAAATATTGGCAGACAGTGGGAGAGCTTCTAAACCCTGATTGTTACAGTCCAGTCATGTAAAGTCTTTTGTTTCAGTCAACATTTAGGTAACATGGGAAGAGAGAAGCTCATAGAAACCTCAGCATTTTAAAATGTTATCAGTTCACTTCCCACCACAAAGTGAAATTGTGTATCAGGTTATGAAATCATTGTAATATCATGTATGTCTTTGCTCTGAATCAATACCTTGTCTCTGGTTCTCTTTATGTAATAATGGGAAAAGTCATTGTCAACAAATGACTTCCCATTTACACCTAAAAGTAAGTCCTTAATATCTTTGTAGGTGGGGATTCATTTGCTAAAACATCACTTAGAGGGGTCAGAAATATAATTCATTCATGAAAGGGAGTCCTCACAAACATGAGGACATACATTTGATCCTCAGAACAAAGATAAAAATGCCCAGTATGGTGGCATGCTCTTAAGACCCTAGCATGGGGAGATAGAAACATGAGGAGCCAGCGGCTAGATAACCCATCATCATTGACTAATTAGGGAGCGCCAGGCTATTGAGAGACCCCAGTTCTGAAGAGCTGGATAACACATATGGGGTTGGCACGAGGTTCATTGGGGGCCTCTACATGCATGTGCATGCATTCACTTGTGCACACAGCCACACACATCTGCACAACTATTTTAAATAAGTAAATGAAACATAAAGCTACTCAGAGAAAGGCTAGATCTATCTCTGAAACCAGAAGTCGGAAAAGCTCATCATTCCAACAATTCAGAACGACTATGGGTCCATTTTTCTACCATAGTTACATAGAAACTGTTTGTCTTTAAAGCATATTTATGCTGGATTTTGATGTGACAGATATTCACCTCCAAAGCGGTCAACATGGATTTGTTTGTTTGTTTTTTGGGCTTGTTATTGTTGTCATTGTTGTTGCTTTAAGGTGGATGTCTACTTAAGTGATGCTAAGGTGGTAAATTTCTATTGGATAGCCCTACTCCACAGTTTGAAAGATTTTTTTTAAGGAAAAGAAAAGAAGAACTGTGGCTGGTGTCTGTACTCCAAATGAAGTGGATCTGGTGTCCCTCACTGTCCATCACCCTCCCTGGAATGAGGAAAATATGTCTCAGTTCATAGGCAAGAACTCTATCCACAGACTCATCTTGCTTAGAATCTGTATTATGACTATCTAAAATATTTGATCACATTTCCGTTTCTAGGAGCAGATGAAAGGTGGAATGCCTGGGTTTCGAAATTAATTCCTTTTATTCCTTTTCAAGATAGTTTGGGCACTGCAGAAGGGTATCTCAGCTCTCTGCTCATTTCTTATTTATAAGCCAAACTTCCTGTCTGAAGCATTTCCATCCAGTTCTTCCCCAAAGCTAAAAGATTTCAAAGTAACTGAAGTCTAGATTTTTTTTCAAAGTGCCTAGTGATTCACTCCTTAAACTCCCATACTACTTTGAAATTAATTTAAAAAGAAGTCAGCATTCCAAGGTTAACTTCACATACCCACCTCTGTGTCAGAATGGCTGCTAGCTCAATACAGTTATTAAAATAGCATTCTGATTTCAAGCAGTGGAAATCCATTCCAAATCGGCTATACAAAAGAAGAGAGAAGGAATAAGGAAACAGAGAGACAAGAATAAATATCTCCTGCACACACAAGCATGTGTGTGAGCATGTGTGTACTGGGCACGTGTCTTATTCATATCTGGTTTTCCCTGTGATTTTTCATCTGTGTTTCTCTACTACACATGTGGCTTTTTCTGCATGCCTCTGTATATATCCATAAGTATCTCCAGGCTTCATCTGTCCACACAATGACCAGAACGAGAATGCTGTCTCCTAACTTCTAATTTAAAACATTCCGGGAAAAGATTTTGATACTCTTCCCAAAGGCTGTGATGTCATCATTTTCTATCTCTGCTCCAAAATCATAGTTTAGATAGAGAGGAAGAGGAGGGAGAAAGAGGAGGGAAAATGAAAAGTATGGAAAGATGGAGGAGGAAATTGAGGCACCTAAGACTTCTAAGGGAATAGTCAGATGCTGGGAAAAACAGTCTAATGAGTAATCTTTTATTATTATTATTATTATTAAAAATTTCCACCTCCTGCCCCNCACCCCCCTCCATTTCCAGTCCAAAGAGCAGTCAGGGTTACCTGCCCTGTGGGATGACCAAGGTCCTCCCCCAAAATCGAGGACTAGTAAGGTGAACGTCCAAACAGACTAGGCTCCCACACAGTCTGTACATGAAGTAGAATCAAAACTCAGATCCATTGTCCTTGGCATCTCAGTCAGCTCTCCTTGTCAGCCACGTTCGGGAGCAGGGAAGTAGATATCTCAGTGAAGGGACCCATTTTAGGGTTGGCAAGAGTCTTGACTCTAATGAGTAATCTTATACTTCACGTAGAACCATATCCTCAAAATACACTAAAGGCATTTTGATTTTATACATATCACATTTTAAAACAATAACCACTACTGCAAAAGATATGCAAGCTGCAATTAGCAAAGATGTCTTAATTACATGGTCCAAAGAAGAGTTGCAAACTGCTTACAGTTTTATTTGACAGATCAAAACTTTTCTCCTTGAGCTTTCACAATTGAAAACTCTGTTACTCTAGCGTGTACAATCATATGTTAGTTAAAATAACCACTTCACAAAATATGGTAGCTTTTCATTTTCTTAACTGTGGAAGTGTTGAAGCTCATATTTGCCTTTGAGTCTTAGGTTAATCAGCAATGTTTTTCCAAATATGGTCCTCTAGAGAACTAGACAGCTTTATTATAATACATTCAAACCATGACAAATCTCATCTATTTTCCAAATTGTTAAACTAGGATTTTTTTTCTGTTTTTGTTTTAGTTGTGGGAAGAATGATGTCAGATGAGAGAATACATCGGGTGACAAGAAAACTAAACTCATATCATATCATCATGTGATCTCTGCCAATGGGTCCTTCATCTAATGTAGATTTGGACCTCTTTCTGGAGCCATATCCAGTGAACACCAATACAGCTCAATGCAAAAACTAGAAGTGATGGATGTTCTCCTTGTATATACGCACACCTAGACGCCTTGTGAATATGTGAAAGTTATATTAGGAAAAACTAAACATGTTCCCTTATAGACATGTTTGACCACTAATAGCACAAACTATCTTTACATAAAAAGAATATTTGTTATAACCAAAAATACAGAAAATATAAGGGAAACCTTTCATGAGATGATGCTATATGGTAGATTTTTCTATTTGATAAGATATTTGTAGACATGTGTATAAAATTAAATCTTTTCCAAAAAGATGGTGATTAGTTGCAACGTATAATTTAGCCATATTAATGTATCACTATTTAAATTCTATTGCTAAATATTTATTTTACTATTTTACAATTAAAAGTAAGACTTAATAACTCACATCTATAAGGGATTTTTCCAACATTTGTTATTATTTCCAAGAATGGAATTATTAGATAAAAGGTGGTGAATTATTTCCAAACTCTTCACATATTATTAAATTACTTGAGAGTAAAGGTACATACGTCTTCCTCTTAGTAACATCACCTAAGAGTGACTAGTTCCCTTCATCTTAGTTATCACTAGAATTGTCATATGGCCAAAATATTTTAATCAAAGTTTTTTAAACAAAATTTTTAAGACAGAAATTCATACTTGATTCATTTTTTTATTTACTGGTTGGCGTCATCTGCCCCATGGCTAGTATCCCTATAATTGTTGCTTATTAAATGCAACAAAGCAGCTTTATCACCTTTGGAGTGTCTACCGGAAGCTTACATGGTGTTATGGAGTGTTAATTGTGCTTATTTTCCTATACCAAGAATGAAAAATATCCTCTGAATCCACACACTAACTCCTTTAAGCTCTACATCTTGCAAACTAATGACCTATCCCCTCAGTTCAGGTATCTGAAAATTTCAGTACATGGGTGGCATGCAGCCACCCACTTATCCCATTGCCTTCGCTCTCTCACCCTTCTCTGTTGTCTCTTTGAGTAGAAAGTGGAAGCCTACTCATTTGACACAGTAAGAGATCTGCTACCCTATGGAATCTGATAAAACAGTATAATGTGTAGTTTCCTTTTCCTGATACCAGCTAACATCACTGAAGAAAGGCGGATGGTGGCTAATGAGGGTGTTCAAGGGAGAGATGGATAAGCTATGATTGTGTATCCATGGTAACCATTCTACCAACCAAGCCCACAAAGAATGTTCACACCTACTTAATACATTCTTGACGTTGCTAGTATGCACTTAAAATACTCATGAAACTTGCTTATTTTCAGTCTCACTATGATCACAACAAAGATAAGGCATGAAAGGTGATCTAAGGCCAGACTGTGTATAGCTACCTCCTAGCACTATGGGTAGAGACTGTGTCTAATAAATTTTGACTTCTCCAAATAACTAATGCTGTACTTCACGCACAATAAAGTTTAATGAGATTATGCATTTGCTGAATCAAATCATTTCTACTGAAATTAGATGTGATCAATAAAGGATGAACTTAATTCTATCAGTGAAAATTTATTCTCTACAAAAAGCCAACTTTTATCACACTGTGTGGAGGAATGATTACATGTATGCAGTTACTGGTCATAAAAATTGGTTCATCGTGCTTGGAGTATTTTTATCAGGTATTTACTGTACATCATAGGGTCTAGCAATTTATTTTCTGAAAATTTATTTTACAGATAAATGTATCCACATACAAAAACAAAAAAATGTGCACATAAATATTTGCTGTATCCTCTTTAAAAGAAAATAAAGCCAATGGATATGTTTATTACTAAAAGACCAGTTAAATAATAATTAGACCATATATTTCTAACATAACAGATAATGTAATTTCCTTGGTATGAACCAAAATGGGCAGATAAACTGAGATCATAAGGGTTGACACCTATAATCCCAGCATTCATTCAGAAGAATTGATACAAGTTCAAGCCTGGAATATATAGTTAAACTTCAGACCAGCCAAGACTACATAATATGTAAAACACATCTCAAAACAAAAATATATGTGCATGTGTGTGTGTGCACATATAGACAGACACCTAGATAGATATGAAAGTTCTTCAAGAGTAAAGCAGTATAAGGGAGAAAAATAAATTAAGAAAGAATGTATCCTCAGAATAATAGCCATGTTGTATGATAGTAACCAAATACTGTTGATGTTTTCTAGCGTAAAAACCAATGAAAACTAATAGTCAAGGATTTAGATACGGGGTATAGACATTTAATATTCAACTCACCGCTTGAATTTTTATTCTATGTTATGTCCTTACATTTCATTATTTTAAAGCATTAGAACAGAAATAAATTTGTAGTATTACAAAAGTAGAAGGGGCCTCAGTGACCATCGCCTCAGAAGGGAGAGACAACAATTGCCTTATTGTGTGTCCCTGGTCACACAGCTGTTTAGTGACAGAATTCCAGCTGAGGCTAAGTTCCTTAAGTAATCTACAAGCTACATGTCATTTCCTGAGCATGTACTGCATGCAAGCAATTAGAAACATTATCCCAAGCACTTCAGATAAAATATCTCGAAGTTTTAAGAACCCTTCTAAGAACATGCTGGAAAACTGGTTTTCATTTTTCAGGGCTTTATAAAGATTGAACAAATTCTCTTCTGAGTGCAAACAACATGAATCGCCAGCTACTTTACACATATGAACTCTTACCTCTTATTAGTTCATAACGGTAAAACATTTCTATTAGTCAATAAGAAAAAATGAAGAACTTGCTAATCATCCAACAGTTGGTATGGTATAACTCTAAATGACACAATTCCTTGAGACCATTTATAATGTGATAGAGTAGTTTTGACGTTTTGAAGTATGAGTTAGCTAGTACATTAGAAAATCAGTATGAGTCCTGTGTGTTCCATGTGCCTCTTTCTAATTGTGAAGCCAAAATCTCTTTATCAGCATTGACTACTGATGAGCAAACCTTGGCTCACTAAGAGGAAATTAACACCGAAACACTGTAGAGTTCAAGTGAAATTCTGGGCACACCGAGCTTCTTCTCTTTTGGAAGGAATTTAAAAATTCCCCAAACAAAAATCTTAATGTTGCAAACTAATTACTGTGCATCTGCTACAATAATTACTATATTCAGTAATTTTCAATGCAATTCTTTTAAAATTGGGCTTCACAAAGCTTCCAGTGACAGGTATTTTAGTTTCATAACTCAACTTAAATTTTTTTTCATCCTCAATTGCATGCCTCCAACTGTATACACGGACAACACCACAAGAGACAGGGTCTTCTCAGATCTACAGTTTTCCAGTTTCCAATATCCGGCTCTGGGACCAAGCTAAGCAGATTAGTTTTATTTCTGTGTTAAATTCCTCTTCTGCACAGTATATTTCTTCTTAAAAGGGGTGTGTGTGTGTGTGTGTGTGTGTGTGTGTGTGTGTGTGTACGCGTGTGGGCGTGTGTGTGTGCATGTGTTTAGGTCCAGAATTGGGAATCAGATTCCCTGGAGCTGGAGCTTGTGAGCCACCTGACCTGAAAGCTGAAGCTGAGGACTGAATGTCAATCCTTGAAGGAACAGCAAGCACTTTTAACTACAAGGACATCTGTTTAACCTGAAAATAGCATATTTTAAGTAGGTGCATGCATATACATTTTTTTATGAAAATTATACAATGTCAGTTGTTTTTCTATTCCAGGACTTGCAGCCACTGTTGTCACACATGTTATCTTGTTATGTGATCAAAACAATTCACCATCTTCAGTCCAACCGTGATCATTTAACAAGTGGGAAGAATAAGAAAGCAATCTCACAGTCTTCTATACTTGTATGTGGTTACTTCATTCCTTTGTATATATCCAGACTTCCACCTACTACCATTGCCGGTCTCGACTTGTGGGGCTTCCTATGGTTACAATACTGCAAGTCTGCCAGTGATGGATTTGGTTCAGACTGAAGTAATCTGAAGAAGTCGTTATTTTGTTTTCATTTTTTTAATATTTTCTTTAGTATCGAATGCCACACAGTTTTTTTTTTCTCACTGCTTTGATGCTGTGGCTTCTGCATCATCTCACTGATGACATTCTTTCTGGTGACGATTCTGCAGAGTTCCCTGTCTTTGTCCCTCTATACAATGTATCTGGTATCTGCTGGCTTGTTTTCTCTTCATCTCTTATTTTGTGCAATTTGATCATGGATTGTCTTTGAAGAGTTGTCTTTGTTTCTCATGCTTGGAATTCTTTAAGCTTCTTGAATTTATCTGTCTATAGCTTTCGTAAATTTTGAAAACTTTTGGCTGTTATCTATTTAAATAGTTTCTATCCACACCCAATGCTTATTTTGTTCACTGAGCACAACAGTACAAATGTCTTAGTTACTTTCTCATTCCTTCAATAAAATTCCACAACAAAGACAAATTATGAAGGAAGAGTTGGGTTTGACTTATCAATGAATCCAGAGGGATGCAATTGTCATGGTGAAGGAGACAGGGTTACAGGCAGGGACACGTAGCTGCAGGAGCAAGAGGTTGGCTGACCACCCACACTCACAAAAGCAGAGAATAAGCAGAAAGTGGGGCTATACTACAAAGCCCCCAGTCCACCCCCAGACTCAGGTGACCTACTTCCTCCAGTGAGGCTCCTCTTTTTAAAGATTCCAAGACCTCCTGAAACAGCACCCCCCCAACTGGGGACTAGTATTCAAACATGTGCACCTATGGGGGACATTCCGTTTTCAAACTACCACAGCAAACACTGGACAACTTGAAGTTTTCTCACATTCTTCCATTTCTCTTGCTGTTTTACTTTGGACAGTTTCTATCTATTGCTGTGGCAAATTCATGCAGGAGGAAGATGCCATGTCTGCGGGTGTAGCTCAGTGATAAATTACTTGCTTACTATGTGTAAGGCCCTGAATTTGACCTCCATCATGGCAAATATATTATATATATTATATATATTTAACATGATATTTAATATTTTTATATGCAATATAATATGCATGTATTAACATAAAATATGTATAAATATTTTAAAGATTCTGTCAACAGGCTTACTAGAATATATGCAGTTATGCTGTGGAGTAACAACATTTTTAGGACAAGAACTCTCTGACTACAGACTAACACATCAATAAATGACAATGTCATATTGTGATATCAGAAAGGCTGAACATCCCTGGTTAAAGACTTAAGAGGTCTGCAGCTTGGAAGATTAGGTTCAAAATCCAAAAAGGCTCCCACTGCTGTATTAGCTCTGGAAGTTAGATAGGTATTTGATCTCCCAATATCTCTATTTTCATATTTCTAACAGAGGAAATGAGACTACCTCATCTCTAAGTTGTGTTTCATGAGTTAATACAGGCAAAGTACCCAATGCCTATGATATGATAAGATCTCCTTACAATGACAGTGTTTCTTGCTCTGTTCATCAGCACACCCTCTTTCAAACAATCTACTAATCAAATACTTCCAATGGCCTCTACTTTTTATTCGTAACACACACACAAACTCACTCACTCACACACACACACACAATGCCCTCTGAGAAACTCCATAATGTCGCCTAACCCACTTTGCTCTTCTTCCAGGTGTCCACAGTCAGCAATTACAGAAAATAGATTCAATATCCACTGCGTTTGTTGACTGGGTAAGCAGAATTTTGAGGGGGAGCATGTTTAGAAAACGTAAATAGAGCAGAATAACAGCCACAGGGTACACATGAGGAAACGGGGACGGGGGAAACAGGATGAAGGAGACTGCACACGGTCTTTGGCGTATCAAATGCTCTTTCTTTGCTTTATCCTGACTGGAAAGAGTTAATATACAAGTATTCCACAGTGTCTCGGAAGTTGTCATCACTCTACCCGTTCAATTTTAAATTCTTCTGCTCTATTGGGGACATTTCAATAATATTTATTACAAATATGCTATGAGATCATTCCAGAACATAAATGCCCTCTTTCTAATATTGCATAAATACCTTGATATCTACACAATCCATTATTCTCCTAAACAAAGATGCTTCTTGCTATAGAGTGCTATGTTTCATGTTTTTATGTGTATATATTCATATTTCACAGAATTCATGACCTAGTTTTCACTGACGATTAAGTGTCATGATGACAGGGAAAGTACACTATTCATGTTTTCTTCATTGCAAGTGAGCAGCTAGCACACTCAGATAATGGCACACTCAGATAATGGCACACTCAAGGGTACTAGGTACTCTTCGCATGAAGGGATCACTGTATTAAATCATTTAACTCTCACAGAAACCAAGCCTCATAAGTATTTTCAACATGTCAGCATAGAAGAGAGAAGTAAAGTAACTTTCTCAGGATCACACAGCTGCAAGCAAAAGATCTTCACCTGGAGTGTCCTTAATCAGTGCTGTCTGCTTCTGAGAGCTTCCTTCTACTGAAATGAACTCCTGAATTGCAATCTAGTATATATATATATANTATATATATATATATATATATATAAACATTAACTTAACCAAACAACCTATTACTCAGAAGAAAAAAAAAAGTCTGAGACCCAAGGGAAAAAGTATCTAGTTCTAGGGAATGTAGTTTCTTATTCATTAAGTTAACACAGAGTATACAGTGATAAGCATGTTCCTTGTATTGAGCTTAGAGAAAACTAAGAACCACCCAGAATCCAGGATATTACCTTTCCTATCCGGACTCTCTCCTCAATGCATGCCAGTAAGGAGAAGTCGGGTGGGAGTTCTGAGTGAAGATTGCAATAACAACAGAAGGGACTTAGAGAAGGTAAAATGGAGGCAGCTGATAGATCTCAAACAAACAGCATTTCTGAGGGGTTGCCTTCACTCTTCATGCAATGGAAAGGCTACCAAGGTGTTTCGTCCACAGGGAGAGAGCTTGTTTAGCAGAAAAGAAATTTACATCTCTACAAATAAACAGAATTTGTAGAAGGGAACGACACAGAAGAAGTGGGAATGCATAGCTGAACTTTTGATGAGAATGGGAGAGCATGGGGGAAGAATGAATGAGCTTGAATTGAGCAGAATCAAAGAAGAAAAACAAATCTCATCCATCACGAGCAGCAATGAATGTTTACCTACCCACAGTCTCATTTCTTCCCCTTATGGTGAGAAGTTTCAGGCAGTTGACAGCCACCTGTGACAAGAAATGAAACACCATTTGAGACTCTCAAACTGCTGTGATAACTTATGGCAGCTATTAGCCATACTCGAATTGCAGGGCCACTAGAATGGTCAAGATAACAAGGAGACACTTACGACCAGAGAATGTGAACAAGAAGTCCAGGCCCACAATTGAGTCAAACACACACACACACACACACACACACACACACACACACACACGAATCAGGAAGTGTTCAGGCCTTCAATCTGTTCATTGAGACCACCCTGTACAGCTGCTGCCAATACACAC
>LOEQ01005232.1:0-16338 GCA_001685075.1 Bramus lutescens
CTTCCTTCCCTCCCTCCCTCCCTCCCTCCCTCCCTCCTTCTCTTCCTTTCTTCCTTATTTCCTTTCTTGTCTTTTTATTTTCAAGACAAGGTTTCTCTGTTTTGTCCTTGCTTTCCTGGAACTCACTCTGTAGACCAGGTTGGCCTCAAACTCAAGAGTTCCGCCTGCCTCTGCCTCCTGAGTGCTGGGATTAAAGGTGTGTGCTACCACCATCTGCCTCTCTAATCTTGTTTCAGAGTGCTGTGCCAATGTCTCTGCTGTAGCCTAGTGGTCAAAATGACTGGCTTTGCAGGAGATTGCTGGGAGGTGCGCAGAAGTTGTAAATACCAAAAATGGAGGACTTCATTAAGTCCCCTCTTGGAAACAGGCTGCCATAGTTCAGGCCCATCAGAATACAGTTACAGAGAGCCATAGCCCATGTCTTTAAAAGTAGAACCTTCGCTAACCTTAGATTCTACAGTGTCCCTCTTCATCTCCCATGGAGGCCACTTGTCTCCTACAAGAAAAGTCAAGCTAATTATTATCAAAGAGTGCTTTTCATTTTATTATTTTTGATAAAGAAAAATAATTGCCTGAACTTTTATTGGAGTCAGACTTTTCTGGATCATTATCTAAATTTTTTGCAGAAAATTGTTTATTGGAACTCTCAGGCCAAATAAGAAAACCTGAAAACCTGTGTGTTTTCTTTCTTTCTTTTTCTTCCCCCCCCCTTTTTTTTTTCAAGACAAGGTTTCTCTGTGCATGCCTGGCTGTCTTGGAACTCACTTTATAGATCAGGCTGGCCTTGAACTCACAGAGAGATTCACGAGCCTCTTCCTCCCAAGTGCTGGGATTAAACGTGTATGCCACTGCCACCCGGCTGTGTATTTTCTTTGCTCCTTAACGATCAATAGAGTGTGTTAACATGGTAAAAACCATCATTCACACCAAGAATCTACAGACTTGTTGGAGGACGGAGCTGTTGCCAGCACACAGGCAGGGCCCGCTCTTTTCTGCACTTTTAGGTAAGCAAAAAGCAAGTCGTAAGGGCAGATTTGCTCTTTTCCCCGCACACAGAATGGAAGCTCTTCAGCAATGGAAAGCCGTTGAAACATTTTTCTGCTGACCCGTCCTGATCCATGGTTCGGTGGTGTCACTGAGCTGGGTAAACTCCATGGATTAGCTTAGATAGAAGCTACAGGGCTTTGCAATGAGGCCTTTGAAGGACCAAGATATTGGCGTTTGATATTTCACTGTTTGTTGTGATAGATTAAATTTAGTCTCTTGCATCAGCCATCTTGAAACTAATCCAAAGCAAATGAATTCTTTTATTTCCTTGGAAAACAAATAGGGCTTAATTTGGGGCTAATAGTATTTGTGTGGGGACTGGAGAGATGGTTCCCTGGTTAAGAGCACCCGCTGCTCTTGCAGAGGATCCAGGTTCGGTCCCTAGTCCCGACATAATGGCCTACAACCATCTGGAACTCCAGTTTCTGGTGATAATGACATTGTCTGGCCTCCATGGTCACCAAGCCCTCACAGAGTGGCCATGCATACTGTAATATGAAAGGAAAAGTGTCAGCTCAGGACCCCCAAGGTCAAGTTCTCTTCACAGTGGAGACTTATCTGCCCCAGAGGGACAGAGGGGAGGAAATAAGAGACAAAGACAGGAGACTGAGGACAAGGGAGACCAGGCCGGGGTGTTTGTCCCAGAGGACAAAGTTCTGCCTCTGGATAGAGGGATGCAGACATGTCACAGAGGAAAATGGCGGTATATAAAGGTAGAAGGGAAACCCGTGTTAGGATGAGGTGTTAATTAGGCAGCCAAAGGGGGATTTTGATTACTGACTTCAATAATGTGATAGCTGGACCCTGATAGTCAGCCTTAGGAGGAGGAAGTGGCCATATAAAGGACTAGTTCTTGGTGGCCATCTTCAGGAATGTAATCTGAGGGGTTTTAGCAAGGCAGAGAGAAAGGGAGAGAAGGACAAGGCTTATGGGAGCCATGCCCGCCAAGATGGAGCTGGCTAGATTCCCTTCACAGGCATGGAGGCAAACACCCAACCACAAAAAATGAAAATAAATAAATCTGTTTTTTAAAGGCATGCAGAATGGAGGGTGGGAATGGAGCTTAGCAGGTGGAGCATTTGCCTAGGATGTCCGAGACCTTGGGTTCAATCCTCAATACCACGCAAGCCACACATGGTGGTGCATGCCTTTCATCAATGGGGAGGTGGACGCAGGAGAATCAGAAGCTGAAGAACATCCTTGGTTACATTTAAAGCCAACATGGGCTACATGAGACCCTATCTCAAAAACAAAGGTTTTAGATAACAAACGTGGTCACATAATGAAAATTTTGTTGCTTCTTTATCATGAAAATAACGTGATCAGTCCAAAGGAAGACTTGACCCCATACCTGGAAGAAGGCATTTCTCAGCTTCTTCTCTGTGTGTTACCTGCATTAAATATTTATTTTTGTAGACCATCAGAACAGACATTGTGATGGATGTTGGCCACAGCATAAACCCAGCCCTGGACATAGGCCAGGTACGTGTAACTGTTTGTTCTTGTTTCCTGTTTGGGGGGCAGAAAGTGCAGCGAGGTCTGAAGAGGAAACATCCCCTGCCAGTCCCTTGGGGACCTTACCCTGGTGGGTGGGGTCCATGAAATGTTCCGTCTGCCTCAGTGGAGGAAGACATGACCGTGTGCACAGACCTGTGCGGACTCACCCAGAGTTACCATTCCAATGGCTAAGACTAAAACCCAAGTCCTCTGACTTGGAATCTGGCACTGAATGGGACATACAGACATGGCTGTCGATGGGGTCCTGGGGACCATCCCCAAGATACCTGGAAGACCCCTTGAACTGCAGTTCTCAAGGTCAGGCAAGCCACAGACAGCGGACGTGCTCCTGGGAAGTTGCCTCATGGGATACATTCCTTCTCTCCTCTCAGGTGGAAGGTGCGTTTGTTCAAGGAATGGGACTTTACACCATAGAGGAGCTGAGTTACTCCCCTCAGGGCGTTCTGTACAGCCTCGGTCCAAACCAGTACAAAATCCCCACCATCTGCGACATCCCCACAGAGATGCACATCTCGTTCCTGCCCCCGTCTGAGCACTCGAACACCCTGTATTCCTCTAAGGTGAGCTGTGCTCGCTGGCATATCCCAGGTTTCTTTGCTGTCAGTAGGGTGGGGAGACATTGGTCTACTTGGTGTTTGAGGTCTCTAGGGCACTATAGAAGGAGTCCATAGTAAACATTCTAATCATAAATTAACTTAACGACATGGTGCAATATTCCCAATATGCCTGACATGGACTATCAGGCCCCATTTGGCTTCTTATATTGCAATAATCAACTTCATTTCTATATGCGCTTGGTGCATTTGAAATCATTTTCTTAAGGTAAAATTCTAAGTATAAAAATATTAAGGTCAGTGAGTAAATTACTTTTTCAAAAACAATATGCGTATGGCAGTCTAAAGGTTATATATATATATATATAGTTAATATATGTTGCATGTGTGTACATACCACATATGAAACTATATTCAGAGAGGGAGGGACACTTTGTGCCATAACCAACCTGGCTCATTTCTCTCAAGGGTCTAGGAGAGTCTGGGTTGTTCCTGGGTTGTTCGGTGTTTTTTGCCATCCATGATGCAGTGAGTGCGGCAAGACAGGAGAGAGGCATCTCTGGACCACTAAGGTTCAGAAGTCCACTGACTCCAGAGAAGATCCGCATGGCCTGTGAAGATACGTTCACAAAAATGGTATGTTGCACTCCAGAGAAAAAACATGAAATTCTTCATTTCTGTCCCCTGGCTCCCTGGCCACGTTTCTTTACCCCACTGCTGTTGTTTTCCATGGAAGAAAAGATGACAGGAACCCCTTAGGGCACGTGAGCGGGATGGAGTGGCTCTTGAACTTGTGCCCCTTGGTTGTGTCTTTTAATCAGCCTGGCCTTGGTTGGTCTCCTGTGTGCTCAGGCCCTTATCACTTGAGGGAACCAGAAGGTTCCTTCTCTCGGTTTTATGTTTCCCCCGAGTCAGGCCTAGGAGTTCAGGGGCTGTGACTTGAACCTGGGACACCCAGCCAGGAGTCAAGGTCACTGAGCTGTAGTCCACTGTCACCCACGCAGGCCCTGGCAGCGTGAGGGAAAGATCCCTCCCAGTGCAGCGTCCACGCTGAGCACACACTAGGGTTCTCTGCTGTCTGCACAGCAGCATGATTTGTGATTTTTCACAGTAAAGGAACCAATGCCACCCAGTTCCCTCTCCAGCTACAAGACAAGTTTTCTTCCCTTGTGGGGGTGCCCCTCCTGCTCCCCTTCTGTGCAGGTTCTGCATAGATCCTGGGCCTCATCGTGGACAAGCACACTGACTCCATGTTTCCTTAGCCCTCTCCACATGGGGTGGAAAGCTCTCCATCCCTCTGCTGGGCCCTGTCCAGGAGGCCTCTGTATACCACGTGATTGGCCCTGCTGCCTGTGCTGGGTTTTGCCTTCACTATCTTCTGCCATTTATTTAACCTAACTCATGAGCGTGTTTCTACCTCATAAGCATCCCAACTTGCTCTTGTCGTCCAGATTCCAAGGGATGAACCTGGATCCTTTGTTCCCTGGAGCATCCTTGTGTGAGCCATATGTGAGCTGCAGAGACTGGGTCTACCCGTCTGCAGGATGCGCCTCGCGGTCTCTCTGCTGGAAGATGCTAATGATTAAAGCTGGATTTTCACAGCCTGGAATCATCCACAGCTGATTTGGAAGTTTCACTTCAGGATGCTCCATACATACCTAAGCAATTATAATTCTTCTTGTAAATCGCACAGATATTAAATTGCTTCCTCTGATGTGGTTTCATTCATTCATTGGTTATTCTGCCCCTCAGATCTGTATAGTTAAATACAACAGCTAGGCTGTGCTCACTTTTGGTTGTATACACCAACACAATTATACTATCTAGTGAATGACGATTTTATAAATGATTTCTTTCCTATTGTGATCTGGAAATTTTTTTTCATTTCCCCCTGAGAGCAATCACTCCACTTTCCTAATCAGGACAGATATGGGGCCCTGTATCTAAAGAGTCTCTGGGACCACAGGGGTCAGGAGGAGAGAGATAAATGAACTTCATCAAAACTTCAAAGGTGGCAACAGCATTCCCACCACTCAGGAGGGTGAGGAAGGAAGGAGGGTCTAGATTCCAAGGCTAGCCTGGGCTACATAGCAATACCCTGTCCCAACAAAACAAGGGCTAAGGGTATAATTGGTGATGGAGTGTTTATCTAATGTGTTTATTTCCTGCACAGGAAAGAGAGAGAGAGAGAGAGAGACCCACAGAATAGGACAGGATATTTGAAAATATATAGCAAACGTCATGTAGACAGAACACTTACAACTTAGAGCAAATCACTCTTCAGGTTGTGTGTGTGTGTGTGTGTGTGTGTGTGTGTACCAACAAAGCAGATAGACAGAGACGTTTAAATGGCCAATCAGCACATGAGAAGATGCTCAGCCTTGTTTGTCCTTGAGAAATGTAGGTCAAAGCTGTAGTGAGATGCCCAATTTAGAAACACAGATATACAGGCATGACAATCTGTCAGTCCTGCTCGGTCACTGTTCTTAAATGATCTCACTGTTTCTTCGGCTGCTGTTCCTGCAAGCCCCTCATTTGCCCCTGACTATTGCGATAATCGCCTCTTGTTTTTCTTGCATTCATTTTTGCTTCCTTCCAAGTTGTTCTCCATGCTGAAGTCAAAGATGTACATCTCCATACATTCTGCACACCTGACAGGCACACATGCACACACGCAAGACACATATGAACATGACAGACACAAATGCACATGCTATGCTCTTGCCTAACAACCTCCAATAGCATCCTTTCCATCCCATCAGAATCTTGTCCTGAAGCCCTAAAGAGCATCCATACACTACGTGAGTGTCTATCTGGTCAACCTTGTCTCAGCATCCTCAATTCTGTCATGGGTCTCCTCTTCCTGCCCCTAATTTTGGAGCCTCTGTCTCTTTCCTCTGCCTGGAAAATTCTCTCTCACCTGAAAATTCACAGCCTCACCTGAACAGGATGGAGTCTGGTCGTGGTGCTGCCTAAGCCTTCCACTGTGGTGACGGCTGTGCCATGCAGAGAGCAGATGGGGGTCAGGCAGGCATTGACCGGATGATACCTTCAGAAGCACAGAGAAGCACAGGTGACTACACGACACCCCTGGGCACCTCCCGTAGGCAGGCAGGAGTGACCTCTCAGGCCCTGAGTCTGTGTTTCAATCTCAGCACATAGTCATGTTACAGAAACGGATCTAGAATCAGAGAGATGAATTCAGGGTCACAGCTGGAGGGCCAGTGGCAGAATGGAAATTAGACCTCATGGTTCCAATCCCTGAAAGCTTCCACCAACCTAATTATTTCTCTCTCAAGTCGGGGCCGACTCTCTCTAATTGCATGTGACTGGCTGTGAACTGAAGCCGCCTTCATCCTGCGGGTGGAGCTGGGCTAAGGCTGCATGGGCGATGAAGTGAGTTTGCTATCGCTCTTCAGAAGAGGGAGCTTCAGGTGAAGAGCTGTTCCACCCCACGGGACCACTGCTGAAAATGCCCGACTGGAAACAACCCCAGATGTTCTCACTTACTAACCACAACTACAGATGGGCAACGGGTGCCATGTTCAAAGCCCATGATAATCAGCAAAGATTTGAACCTAACCATGAGAAACACCACTTTATCGAATAAAATTATAAATGTTTTTCAAATACCCTAATGTCTATTATTAATAAAGGCTTTAGAAATGGGATTCCCACCACTCCTGAGAGTGTAAATGCTCTCAAAATTCTTCTGGGAGACAGTTCACTGGAAGACATCAAAATAGCTTTAAAATGCACATGCTCTTTATTTGTGCAATTACACCTTTGTAGATGCATCGTAAGCAAATGGTCATAGACATAAGCATTGTGTATAAGGAGGTTTATAGATGAATCCTTAATAATAACCTCCTGTCCGTCTTCCTTCCGTGCTCAGCACAGAGACACACAAACAACCCCATGCAGCATTTACAGCAATGGAGACATTTTCATTTAACCAATCCGTCTTTAGTGACAGCTTGTTTCCAGCAGCCTTCTGGCCAGGATTCCGTACGACAAAATTATTCAGTGAGATGATCCATGAAAGCGTGGACATTATACGCAAAGGCCTTCCCATGGATGCTCCTGCAGAAAGCAAGCATGTTTTCACGAAGTATGTTTGCAAGGATCAAAGTCATCAGAGTTCATTTGAAACAAATTAAGCAATTCGATTCCTGCTTGGGAAATGTTGCCTTGTTTAATATTAACTGGCAGAAACAGTTGAGACCATGCTTTTTTCAGTTGTCCAAAACTTCCATTCCAGAGGATACCAAGCAAGGAGCCTGGTGCCCTGGGGTCAAGTCTGTGTCACTGGGCCAGCCACGTCTGTGATTTGGCCCTCAAACTAGATGAGACGTCACCGTATTTGTCCATTCTTCCCTGCACACTGTAAGTTAATACCAAATGTGATTTGATTTAGCAGGTAGAAATGATTTTAGACAGAAAATATGAGCATATTAATTGATTCCTGTATCAAGTCAAAACAGAGGGCACAGGATGTCCACACAGAAGAGAAGGGAAGGAAGCTAAAATTAAAAGTCTACTTGACGAGGCATGAAATTACCCTCGCGCGTTCATCTTAATGGTTTGCTCCCTGCCACAGCTGTTTGTTTCAGAGAAACTGATGGGAGGAAAACCTAGAGACACTCTGCCTGTTAGCAACTGAGAAAAGCCCTCTGTAGCCTGAAGCTCTCAGTATTCCTTAGGAAACCACGGATGTCACCAATGGTTGATGCCTTTAATAAGCTTGATACTCTAGGTTCTCAGTGGTTTGTTGTTGTTTGGGAGGGTTGCTTTTTGTTGATCAGTAGAACAGATTCACCCCATATTTCAGTGACCCCCTGAGAGCAAAATGCCATTCATACATCCTTCTTAATTTTCACACACATCAAGAGAGGATCCAGAGTTTTCCTCAATTGATCTGGGTTCTTAGTAGCCAGGCTGGGATTAGAACCTGGGTCTTCTGTCTCCTGATACCTTTAGCTTGTTTCTCTGCCTGGTAATTTCACATAGCCCTCAGCCCACCTGTGCTTAATGTTCTGGTGATAGTCTATCATTATTGATAGTTGGTCTACAGTCATTTCTTTGGTTGGAAAATTAACATAAGATTCTGTATGTAAGAGTCTTGTTTATGATGAGACTTTATTAAAATCCACTTCACTTTTTGAGCTATGAGAGATGAGAAAAATATTCAAAGAATTAATTTAAGTATGAGTTAAGACGCAAATTACTTGCCTCTGTTTCGTGACCCAGGGTTCCTGCCTGTTCAGTGGCTGTGGAGTTGTCGGTGTGGTTTGTCACTGACATCATCATTGTCTGAATTTAAATTCTGCAGAGGATCCCCAGAAGAGAGTTCTGATTTTTTTGTGGGGAGAGGACTACCTGGACTGACCCAGGAACCCTAAAAGACCTCTTGAGACTGACAACAAAGACTCCCAGCATCCGGCTCATGGCAGGTAACACCTCTCTAGGTGGATAGTGAAGAACCTGGTCCTCCTTCCTGTGTTGAGACCGCAGTTACTGAAAGAAGGAGAAAGCCATGGCATAGGTCATAAAATAGTTCTCACCTGGTAGCAGGGCTGCTTTCTTTGGCCCAGGGAACAGTCGGCTTGTTAGGCAGCTACCTTCTTGATTCACACAGCACTGTGTTTGGCCTTTCGCTCCAACCACAGAAAGGGATTAGATTTGGGGGGGAATGTAAGATTTTTTTGGCACCCACAAATAGTAAAACAGATCTTTCTCTTACTGAGTTCAGAGGATGAGATCACAGGTGTTCTCAGCCCCAGGAAAGAGAAACCCCTGGGAAGGGGAGCAGCTTCCTTTGCCATGATTTGATTTCATTTAGTTCTAGGTCGTAGCTTTATTTGCAAAGTGAAATTAAATGAAATCCAGCTGGTGTGTTCCTCCTCCTCCTTCCTCTCCACCTCTTCCTCCCCCTTCTCCCCTCTCCTCCTCTTTCTTTTCCTCCTTCTGGTGTTCCTTCTCCTCCTCTTCCTCCTCCTCTGCCCTCCCCCTCCTCCTCTTCCTTGCACTAGGGAAGGAACCCCAGGTGTCACCCGTGGCAGACAGTGCTCTCCTCCTCAGCAATATCCTCAGTCCCCTTCACTTTATAAAACTTTAGAGAAGAGGCTAGCTGGGTCCTCTGTCTCCTGAGCCACCGGGATTATTGACACGTGCCACCAGTCTGAGCATGCCTGGTTTTATTCCCAGTCATGATAATTCTTCTCTCTTTTAGGGTCTGATATGAAGTTTAAAGAAGTTCCTACCCAATTATCATCTCTCCTGCCAGGGTCTTGGCATTACACGTAGTGACTGATACAAAGGAAGGTACGTTCTCATCTGTCCTAACAATAAGGTCTGTGAGCTGTTCTCATCTCCTCTAACAAGGCCTATTTTCTGTTCTTGTCTGTCCTAATGAGGTCACTGTGCTGCCGATGGTTGGGCTGTGAAGAGCCAAGGTTGTTTAAGAAGGTCACAGGCTCACAAGATGGGAGGAAATCACCTTTGGCTCTACAGTGTTGAACCACGAATGAGCCTTTGTAAAGAACATCTTCTAAATTTAGAAAACCCTAAAAAAGTTTGCATATCCTGTCTTGAGCTTCAACTTTTCAGCAGAGAACTGGGTCTCAAATAATGTATCTTGGTTTTTTGAGACAAAGTTTCTCTGTGTAGCGGTGGATGTCCCGGAAATCACTCTGTAGACCAGGCTGGCCTTAAACTCACAGAGATCCTCCGGCCTTTGCCTCCTGGGTGCTGGGGTTAAAGGCGCACACCACTGGCACCTAGCTCATTCTGCTTCTTCTAAGGTCCCAGCTCCCCGAAGAGAGCCTTCCCTGTTATCTCTTCTCAGGCAGCTGAGCAAAGAGTTGCCCGGGCCCTCTTAGGTAATACACAGTGTTTTCCCAGGCAGGTGCTCTCCGTTGTCCTTTCTCCATCGCAGCAGAGCTGACTCCGGTGAACGCCGCCGCGCAGCTGTCCAACAAGGAGAGGCTCCATGTTTCTCTCCCACAGTACAGGACTCAGTTCTGCGGGGAGTACAAGCAGAGTAAAACCATCTCTACATGCTCATATTCCAGTTACTTTTCAAGTTACTGGGTTTCCCCTGGGGCCAGGCAGAGAGCCGTTGGCTGGCAAATCTCCCGAGGAGACGTGGTTTCTGCCCTCGGCTTTGACTGCATGAGCAGTGGCTGTGTCTGACGTTTCCGAGGATGGCGTACTGACTGCGCCTGCGCCTGCGCCTGCGCCGTTCCTCATTCATCGCTGCTTCTCCCCCAGCTAAGAGACGCTTTCACAATGCTGCTGTTTTAGGGTTGTGACAGTTTGGGTGCTTTCTAAACTTTAATTAAAGAGAATCTGGGATCTTTTTAAGTAAGGAAAATGCGAAAGTAAGGATTTAAGTGCGACCACGCATTGGATGTAAGGCTGAAAGCTCTGGATTAAGAACCATGCTCTTCTCAACACCTTGTGTGTTTTCTATTAACAAATGTGTTCAAGGAGGGAAAGGACTTTTTTTTAGTCGCTTTTTGAGCCGGGCGTGGCAGCTCCCATCTGTAATCTCACCATCTGAGAGAATGAAGAGGGAGCATTTCCTCAGATCAGAGGCCAGCCTGGGCTATATAGCAAATTCCACGACAGCCTGGGCTACAGAGTAGACCACGCCCCTCATGCACACATGAACGTGCACATCTGCACACACACACAGAGACACACATGCTACTTTTCTTCTTGTAGAAGCAGCTAGTACAGAGTCCATCGGTGTTGCCGTGAACAACAGAGGTGCACACACCAGCCCATCATTGTTGCCGTGGACAACAGAGGCTCACACACCAGTCCATCAGTGTTGCCATGGACAACAGAGGCGCACACACCAGTCCATCAGTGTTGCCGTGGACAACAGAGGTGCACACATCAGTCCATCAGTGTTGCCGTGGACAAAGGCGCACACAAGAGTCCATCAGTGTTGCCGTGGACAGCAGAGTATCACACACCAGTCCATCAGTGTTGCCGTCTTCTCCTAGGTCTCAGTGTTGCCGTTGACAACAGATGCTCACACACCAGTCCATCAGTGTTGCCGTGGACAACAGAGGCGCACACACCAGTCCATCAGTGTTGCCGTGGACAACAGAGGCTCACACACCAGTCCATCAGTGTTGCCGTCTTCTCCTAGGTCTCAGTGTTGCTGAGTCACACAGCAGAGTCCTGACGCTGGGGTTTCATTATTCCTCTGTCTTCATCTTGCCAATGGACCGGTCCTCACGGCGTCAGTGCTCTTTGACATCCACTGAGCTGTAAATAATCTGTGCTGTGTGATCTCCAGTGGCAGGGCTTTCTATTTAGTCAGTGATGACTCACGGTCCAGAGAAGTCAGCTCAAGAAAGTTGACATCCCGTGGAGAGGAGAGAGGTGGACAGGGAACAGGTCTCCTCTTTCTAGATGAATCTTTGGACCCTTGAGCTGGGCTGTTTGTTCTAAGTTAACCTATTGGGACAACAAAACAAAACTTTACTGAAGGGAATTCTGCCACAGGCACTCACACCATGAGGCAGAGAAGCCTTCCTTTCTCAGATGAGGCAGAGAAGCCTCCTTTCTCAGATGAGGCAGAGAAGCCTCCTTTCTCAGATGAGGCAGAGAAGCCTCCTTTCTCAGATGAGGCAGATGAGCCTCCTTAGGCCAGAGCCAGCTTCCGGCAGATTCCTCTGCCCACAGCCCTTTTGGTCAGCTTTGCCAAAACTGAACCACGAGCTCCCTCTGCTGAGTGTGTGCTGATAAAACCGACTCTAAACATTTGCATTCTTAGACAGTAAGAAGTTATAAATTATAATTTTTCTACAGGAAGTCTGTGACTCTGACCTAGAGTGGAACAGGATGAAATGTACAAAACAGAGACGTATTAGCTGTATGTTTCTGGTTTCCTGATGCGATTTCCTAAGCATGGCTGCTCATAGGTGACACTTTCCCAGGACCAGAAATGTCACCAGAAGATGCTTGCAAATGCCTCTCTCCACACCTCCTACAGCGCTTTTCATAGCTGAAGTCACAGTATTTATTATCTGCCTGGTTATCTCTTTCTCTGTTGAACATCAACTGAGGAGGAGACCTTGTCTGTAGTCTTTGCCTGGGATGTTGCTCACCGCAGGTGCTCAGAAACTGTTGCTTAGTGAAAGAAGCAGGGCAGAGGTTATTCAGTGTCTTTAACATAGCCATTCAGCTAGAGATTGACAGAACACTGGTCACATAAAAACAAAGACTATTTAGTAGTAAATAATAGAAATGAGAAAAGCAGGGCTGGAGACAGCTCAGCGGTTAAAACTCCGAGTTGCCTTCTTTGGGATGACTGTAGCATCCTTATTGGTCATCCCATCTGCGTGTGGGTGTGGTTCACTCTGTATATCAAAGTTTACTGGTGATCACCGGGTGAAGACATCACAGGACAACCCTTATGGGAAAAGACACAGCTTCTAAGCCCTCCTCAAGCTGACCACCCTCCCGTAACCTCCATGTCTGTCATATGGACTGTCTTTAGAGCCTCATGGTTGATATGGTTGAAGACACCACCAGTGTTTGCTAAAGTATCAATCCTCTGATCACATGGTTCGTTTCCCTGGCAACCAGCTCCCATCCCAAGGCCATTCAAGTACCCACCAAGAGTCACTTCATTAATGAAAAAGATGCTTTCCTCATGCAAGAAATCCCAGGGAGTTTAGATCTCAGATGCTCCTTCCTCTCAGAAAATTGCACAGGTCTAAGAGTTCTGTATCAGCAAACAGAAACATAAGGCTAAAGCAAAATAATCTCCCAACTGTCCTGTATAGGCACTCTAGAGCCCAGTGTCAGGGACCAGGGCAGAAGCCAAATATGTGTTCCTTACTAGTTCATAACATTGTAGACACTTTGTGTGTGTGTGTGTGTGTGTGTGCGTGTGCGTGTGTGTGTGCGCGCACGTGCGCGCACTAGGCAAACACTCTACCACCGAGCTGGGCCACCAGTTCCTCACGGATCCTGCATTTTAAGACAACCGTGAGTAAATTTTCAGTCTATCAGACTGGAATAATTTAAAATTCTGATAGTGCCCAGATCTCATTGGCCTTGAAGCATTTTTCTGCGAACACGGTCTCCAATATCATGAAGTCACTAAAACAGAACGGCCTGTTTGTAAAAGGAGTGTGGAATTCTCCTGGAAGCCAGAAGGGGGCAGCAGAGACCTCCTTGCTGTGTCTGTTCGGTTTCCTCCCTGGTTTTAAGAAGGGCTTTTTCTATCTCGGTGTCTTGAGGCAACAGTAAATCAGAAAGGGAGCTGCGTTATCAGTTCCTGTCATTGTCTCAGCAGCGGTGAGGGCTCAGGTGGCTGCTGACCGGATGTTACCTGGAGAGGCTTCTTGCCATCCACATCGCTTTGCCGAGCTCTGAACTAACATCCGTGTAGGGGACCGCGGGCAGGACAGAGGAATGAGCCCATCCAAGCCCAGCTTGCGGAAACCATGAGTGTATTGGACTGACTCCCAGGGGCATAGGCTACAGAATTGTGGGTAGCCCCCAAACGACTGTATCATCAAGAGGTCCCACCCCAGCATCTCAGACTCCTGTTTCTGCCAACAAAGGTGTTACATACACAGGCCTCTGACCTCTGTTCGTTAAAGCAGTCGGCCCTGGGCCCAGCTCATGACTGTCATGATGGAACCCTCTGTACTTAATAACGCAGAGTAGCTTTCAAGGAATGAGTTAGCTTTCTATCGGTAGCTCTGACAAAGCGACTGAGATCATCAGCCTGAAAAGAGTCAAGGCTTGTTTGGCTCATGGTTTCCGGAATTTATACCTATGACTGGTTGGCTCCAGTTTTGGGGAGACTGTGGTGTGACGGGGCATCACAGAGAACAGTGTGCCGTAGAACCGAGGAGCTTACCTCATGGCCGCCAGGAAGAGGAGGAAAGGGAGAAAACTGTGGTCCTGATGCTTTCTTCAAGGGTGTGGCCCCAGTGATCTAACCTCCTCCTGCTAGGCTCTACCTCATGAAGGCTCTACTACTTCTCAGTGTCACCCCAGGCTGGTCGCCGGGCTCTCAAACACAAGTCTTAATTCAGACCTAGATTACAGAAGGAAACGTGGTTGAAGTTTATACCCATCTCTCCAGGCCTGTCCTGTCAACTACACAGCTGCCTTTAGGAGTCTTGATGTGCCCTTCGGGGTTGGGGAAAATGTGGACTAAGAAATTAGGGCTGTGTACACACATGCTCACCCACCCACCCACACACACACACATCCGCACACACACACACACACATACACACACTTTTTGGTTTCTTATTAGAGAAGTAAAGTCTGTCCTTTACTTCTATCCTAAGATACTCAAAACTTGATTACCATATAAATCTAAAGCTTATAGCAGACCTTTTAAAGCCATTAATAAGGAAACTCAGATCTCCTAAATGCTAGCTGTCACAAAATCAGTCTTGTTCAGGTCGAATCCCAGCTAGTCTCATCTTTACCACGGGGGAGTACCTTTCTTACACAGTGAAGGGGACACGTGGGTCCCAGTGGGGGCTCCCTCCCTGACCCCAGAGTCGGCACAGGCTGCACCCAAACACTTGTTTTCCCAGAGAGATCCTTTATCAAGCGGTTAAACTGGCTGCTTTCTGGTTGTGAGAGGAAAGCCAGTGACCTCGCAGGTGACATTCTTTTGTGACAGGGCTTCTCTGTGTAAAAACAGCCCTAGCTATCCTGGAACTAGCTCCTGTAGACCAGGCCGGCCTTGAACGCACAGAGATCTCTGTGCCTCCCTGCCTCTGCCTCCGGAGTGCTGGGATTAAAGGTGTGTGCCACCACCACGTGGCAAGAGGTGCCATTCTTTAGAAGAGAGGGGGGGAGGTCTGTGTTAGGGGGTGAAGGTGACAGGGGACAAGGGAAAAGGGCAGGGATAAAAGACTTCCTCTGGATGGAGAGGAGGTAGGCAAATGGCGGTTTATAAAGGTAAAGGGGGGAAACCCCATGTTACAATGAGGTGTTTCATTTTAATTGGGCGTGTTAATTAGGTGAACCAAAGGGGCTTTTGATTGTTGGACTTTGGTAGTCAGCCTCGGGAGGAGGAAGCGGCCAAATGAGGGAATAGACCTCGGTGGCTGGCTTTAGGAATATAGCTTTTAGCAAGAGGGAATAGGGGAAAGCCACGGCCTGCCAGAGCCACCAGCTCTCCTGGGCTAGTGTCCCTTCATGCACATAAGCAAACAGAAAGAAGAACCTGGGTCAATCTGAGCCGAGCTGCTTTGGAAAGTTTGCCTCAAGAGAATGGGAGAGACAACCACTTCCTGATGGATGCTGCTGACCGCGGTTGATTTTCCTTAATAGATTCATTCTGTGCTCTGTTCTTTTAACACAGGGCATAGACACCCCCAGCAGCCCCTGTATGACCCAATCTGGCATCCCATCATGCATCAGTCTGGCATTAAACACACCACAGGGAAGGCAGTATTTTAGACAAACTCTTCCTGGCTGTGCTTACCAGCAGCAGGCCACAGGCTAGGATCACGTAAGCAATGATGGTGGAGTTGGGAGGCTTAGAACAGCCAGCGGGTACATAAGGATGTGGTTGCCTCTTAACAATGAATCCTACTTGACACACTGAAGGTACAATCTGAGCACGTATCTTGAAAACTCAAGATAAAAGGGAAAGTGGGCGTAGGAGGTAGAGGAGGAAGCCCCTGCTGGATGAGCGGCTTTCATCTGAAGGGCTTGCCGTCGTTTTCTGAGAATTTAAGGGGGCAAGAACAACTTGCCTGCCTCACGTGACCCCCAAAGCTGTGATTCTCTGCCTTTGGTGACTGTCTGCCTTCAGTGGAGCCCAGGTTTCTCCAAGTGTCAGCCCCTGAGCACTGGCCTAGGTAAGCAAGCATAGGCTCACCCTGGAAGGTGAGGCTAGTCTGCGCCCAGTGGAACAATTGTCCTCTACCCCCAACAATGTTTTCCTCCTGTTAAGACCTCCATGCTCTGGACTTGCCTAGGGATGCTTACGTGGATCACAGAGTTCCTAGGAATCTCCATCTTTACTTGGATGAGGTCCTTGCCACTGGGTGACACACACTACGGGTCTGTTTCCTTCCCAGTTCCCTTGATGCCTCTGAGGCCTTGGCATCACTTGTTGGAGGGGGCTGCTTGTTCGTCCTGGCCACCCAGAACAGAAATAATCACACAGAAACTGTATCAATTAAATCACTGCTTGGCCCATTAGCTC
>LOEQ01005232.1:32611-54809 GCA_001685075.1 Bramus lutescens
TTTTTTTGGAGTCACAGTGGCGAGCAGGGACAGGAGCATGGGTTTGGCGAGGGTGCTATACAAACACTGGCCATTATCTCAATACCATGTCAGTTGAAACTTCTCTGCATCACCGTCCTTGTGGAAACCTGAGCTGATGAAAACAGACTCAAAAATACATGTGAATGATGTTTTAGTACAATCTCTACTAAAGGTACGTCAAGGTAATCACAAGTGGATTATGGGGTGTGTGTGTGTGTGTGTGTGTGTNTTTTTTTGGAGTCACAGTGGCGAGCAGGGACAGGAGCATGGGTTTGGCGAGGGTGCTATACAAACACTGGCCATTATCTCAATACCATGTCAGTTGAAACTTCTCTGCATCACCGTCCTTGTGGAAACCTGAGCTGATGAAAACAGACTCAAAAATACATGTGAATGATGTTTTAGTACAATCTCTACTAAAGGTACGTCAAGGTAATCACAAGTGGATTATGGGGTGTGTGTGTGTGTGTGTGTGTGTGTGTGTATCCAGGTACCTGCATGTGTAAGTATATTTAAACCAACACTCATTCCTCTCCAAGAGTAAAGATAAAAGAGAGATCAGGGCACAGCGAGACACACATTCACATTTTATTTAATAAATTCTTATGAGTGCCTTTAAAATGTGTCCAGGCATTGATAAAAATAAGTAAAGCGAAACTTCATCAAAACCTCGTGGGACTTCGTGCATAGTGATATACGGTTGAAATCCAAGCAGAGAGTAACATAGCAAATGTGGTTGAGAGCTAAAGACATGGACCGAAGGGAAAGGAATTCTAGGTGGAAGGGAAATTAAAGCAAATGCAGGGCAGAGGGGAAAATCACCGGGTATGTTTTAGAACACAGACAATGTGGGTTTCCTGGAGGGCAGGATGCACAGAGGGAAACCTGCAGAGGGAACTCGTACCCAAGCTGGAACTCCAGCACAGATAGGTCGCGAACATAAATTGGCTACTGGCCCTAGAGCAGGCAGGCCTTTGAGGTAATGTGTTCATGGGATAACTCATGATATATGATAAACTCAAGTAGGCAACCTGACAGATGCCCTAACACAAATTAGCTTGCGAGAAAACAGTTGCGAGCAACCACGGTAGTCAAGAGGTGACAAAGGCTCGAACTGTATAAAGCTAGCGGCGTTTGAAGGAAAGGCAGCCATGCACTGCCTGTCACTCAGTGGAGTGGGGGCAGCTGAGAATCCAGGCGAGCTCAGGGTTGTACTCCGATGAATGAGCTGTACTGACGGCTTACAGCCACGGGCATCAGGGAAATCCTTCAAAGGAGAGTGGCGAATTTGCTTTTAGACTTGCAGCCAGGTAGTCAGTCAGCCCACAGATTTTGCCAACTCGGGATCAACAAGAGGGCAGAACTCCAGGCAGATGTATGAGTCATTAGTGCAAACTGGTCATTAGAATCATCCAAGTGGATAAAGTTCACCTGTGGGGGAAGTTGTAAAGAGGGAAGAAAAAGGAGAAGGAAAAGGGACAGAGAGCTGAAGAGGAAGAAAAGGGGCGAGCCAGGAGGGCTCCATGGGGGCACCAGACGGGCAGGCAGATCTGAGGGAGCAGTGGGAAAGGACAGCCTCGGTGTCTTGACACAGATGTCCCCAGGCCCTGTGCATACCCAACCGCAGCTTCGAACAGAGCCAACGGCCAGCCTGAAAACCACACGGCCGTAACGACTCACAGGCGAAGGTGCCTCCGACGCCAAGAGGCCTTTGGTACCGNTCACAGACGAAGGTGCCTCCGACGCCAAGAGGCCTTTGGTACCGCACCGTATCCCCCGGTCCAGCGGTGCCCAGGGTTGAGTGGAGACGGAAAGGCCTCTCTCCTGGCCCGTTCCTTCTCTGCCCCATACTTCCTCAGCAAGGATGGGAGTGGAGGCCTTTGTGGACAGAGAAAGTCACAAAAACGGTTGTACCCAACACTCAGGAGTCTGGGGCAAGAGGGCAGCCATGAATTAGAGGCCAACATAAACCATATAAGGAGGACCAGGTCATTCTGGGCCACATGACAAGCCCTTAATGGAGGGGAAAAAGAAGAGAAAGGGAAAAGAGGAAGAGGAAGTCAGGGAAAGGATGACGGGTGGGTAGGCCTCAAGGACATTCTGTTGGCCTGGGAGAAAAGACGCAGAGATTCAGACGCCCACGTGGAAGGCCGCTGTGAGCCTGGTGGACTGCAGCTAACTGGACCCCAGCTAAAGCAGCTAGTAGTGGTTTTGACCCTGTGCTCTTGGGCCCATGTTCAGCCTCCATCCAGTAAATCTGCACTTGTGAGCCTGGTAAACCATAGCCCAAGGTCGGGCGAGGTTCAGGTTTGCTAGCCTGCACACTCGGCTCGCACAAGGGATAGACTAGTGTTCTGATTTAATCTCCCTCCAGACAGATTTCTGTAACTTGGCTTTCCACCCACCTGTGGCGGGTGGGGGAGGCTTGTGGGGAGAACCCTGGGTAAATCCCATAGGAATCTGGGTTTTAACATAGCACAAATACAAATGGGTGCAGGGCTGGCTCTGCTGCGAGGTGTGTGTCTCTGCAAATCTTGCTCTGCACAAGTACAGTCCTAGGCTGCAAAGGTTTTTCCAACCGCAGCAATGAAACTATGTTGCTATCTTTGCAATAGAACTGAATTAAACCCTCTACCCCCAGCAGCTGTCCTTCTGGGACAGTGGGTTCGCTACTGCTGCTTTTGGGGTGTGGGGTTACAGGGAAGGAAGACCGAACCTAGGAGCAACCGAGGAGGTGCATCCGGAGAGGCCCAGGAGCTGCTGACTAGCAGGGGGTCCCTGGGTGCATTCCTAGAATTACTTAGACACCATGTAGCAGATCTTGTGTGTTTTACAGCCTTGAAAAGCAGCAGTCCAATTACATCCTGCTCGCTTTCCAACGCAGCGGAAGATGAGTTTGCAAAACTGTGTGAAGAATTTCTATGCTGAGTGTACAGGGAAAACCAATGTCTAGTCTAGACCATATGTTCGCGAAAAACAGAGAAAAACAACCCTGTGGTTGTTTAGCTATATTGTGTGAAGTTCGACTTAAGATGCTGTGTGTGAGATGACACTGTCTTATTTATCATTCTGGATTAAATGTGGAGTTTAGGAATTGACAGTCTATGAAATGAGTGTTCACCTGCTTATTTTAATGCACAGGTTTGCTGGAGAGTCATTGGATTTTTTCCTAAGGCTCTCAGTTACCAGAGGCTCCCTGAGATGCTCCTTGTGGCAGAGCTCCCTCTAAAATAATCTACAGGAGGAGAATTTGAGGAAACTGAAGAAGCAGCTTTAGGTTGTCAAGCAGGGCTGGATCTGGCTTCCCCAAAACAAATCTGTGTTGGGTGAAAGTAACCAAGTAACTGCAATCAATATGTCTGTAACTTAGGTCCAGAAAATATAAGCTTTTGATATTCAAAGCATAGTTAAAAATTGTCCAGTCTGGCATATTCTAGCATATGAATAACACACAGCAACAGACTTCATTTGTACAGTTTTTATTGTTACAAAAGTTTTAGTGGCTGGGACTTTCAACGGGCTGGATTTTCACGTGGCGTTGCTGTAAAGCCAACCCCGCGAGTCCTACCTGAGTCCCACGTGTTCCTCCTTTCCATTTTGGGAATTCTCTCCTTTCTACATACACCATTTCCAACACGTGGGCATTGTCTGAGGGTCAAGTGCAAAGATGGAAGGGCGGCAGGCAGCGCGTACCATACGTACATGCTATCAGAACTTCCTGTTGGAAATGCAGTAATAAAAAACGCAGAGCCGTAACAACAGGACCACGTCACTTCCCAGTTAAAAAGTATTTCACATCTTCCATTCCCTAAGAGTCTCACTGCACCCTGAGTGTTTGTCAAGGTGTTCTTAATCTCCATCTGTAATTTGTATCGAACCATTAATTACAGCTGTCTGTTTCTTGACGGCAGGAACTGTGCCTTGTATTTCATGAGCATTCACGGCACACTAGACAACCCCCTCAGAGGTAAATACCACCCAGTTAATTGCAAGAAGTTAAGGGCTCCAGGGACAAAAGCATCTGCCTCTGACAACAGAAGAGCTCTTAGGTTCAAGGAAGGGCGTCATACTGGAGCCCAGGTGTGGTGGTTTGGATGAAAATGTCCTCCATAAGTCCTTAGGGAGCGGCACTATTAGGAGGCATGTGTAAATGTTACAGCTTTGATAGAAAGGTATCCAGCAGTTGGAAGTCAGGGGTTACCTACTGTTGAGAAGGAAATGGTGTGTTACAGTTCTGTTCTAATGGTGGACGGTTTCCCCAGCCAAGTCCTTGCTCTGGGAAAGGTTTCCCTAATTCAAATGTAACGACTGTTGCAACAGAGGAAGGTTCCCCATCTGCTGGGCTCTGCTCTGGAGTAGTGTTACAGCTCCACTCACCTCCACCCTGAGTGTATCAATTCTGCCCCAGCAAGGGAAAGTTTCCTCAGTCAAAGCGATACAGTTCTGCTCTGATTGTTACAGCTGCTTCGACAAGGGAATTGTTTCCCCAGCAAAAGTGTAACAATTCTGCTCCACTCCAGCAAGAACCGTTACAACCTTACAGCTCCACTCAGCTTTGGTAAAAGTTGTTACATCTCCGCTCCTTCCTGCTCTGGCAAAACACAGTCAGCAAACCACACTAAGGAGACTTATCGGGAGGGCAGAATCCAGGAGAGTGACTGCCCCTGCCAGGATGGGAAAAAGCTGCCCCAAACTGCAGGTACAGGGCTTATAGGGAGTTTCTTAGGGGTGGAGCTTTCCAGGGTGAAGATTTTCAGAGTAGAGATTGATAGGATCTCAAGTCCTGAGTTTGGGACAAGCTCAGAGGTTGATTGGATTTCGTGCTCAGGGATTGGCTGGATTTCAAGTCATGAGTTGGTTAGGGGCAGAGTGTGTTTCCTTGGCTCTGGTCTCAGGGCCGGGGTGTTCTTCACCCCTGTGTAGCCTTGTTGGAGCGGGCGTGGTCTTGTTGGAGTGGGCGTGGCCTTGTTGGAGCGAGTGTGGCCTTGTTGGAGGACATGTGTCACTGGGGTGGGCTTTGAGGTTTCAGACAAGCCAGGCAGTGTCATCCTCTCTTCCTGCTGCCTTCAAATCTGGATGCAGAACTCTCAGCTACTTCTCCAGCACCATGTCGGCCTATACACTGCCATGCTTCTCACTATGATGACAATGGACTAAACCTCTGATACTGTAAGACAACCCCAGTTAAGTGTTTTCCTTTATAAGAGTTGCTGTGGTCATGGTGTCTCTTCACAGCAATAAAACCCTAAGATTCCAGGAAAAGAACACGCTAGGAAATATTTAAGCATTATCTAAACATTAGCCTTTCACTTTCACATCTTACATATACATGCCTTCACATACATGTCTTACTTATTGTCCTGTGTATGCATGCTTTCATTATTCTTAAAGACTTATTTTACTTTTAATTATGTGTTTGTGTGTATAGTGGGACATATGTGTACATGAGTACCGATGGCCATGGATGCCTGTGGTATCAAATCCTCCTGGAGACGGAGTTACAAATTGATGTGAGCTCCCCAAAGCAGACCCTGGGAAGTGAACTTGGGTCCTCCACAAATGTCTTCATGATTTTTAATGGCCATGTTGGTTCTCATGTTATCTCTATAGGGCCCTGAACAACTCTTCCCATTAGAGAGTGTTATCCAGTGCTGATTTGATAATAACTAAGTACAATTCTCTGGGAATAAAGTTGGACATAATGGTTCTTATTCCTATTTTTATTTGAATTTTCTCACTTCTCAATCAGAATTATTAGGTATTTATATACTTAGATGTGCAAAGAAACGAAGGGCCTTGTTAATCAATGTTATAGTTATATTATTTTCTAAATAGTTGTTTGCTTTTATTTCAGGAACATATATATTCCTGATTTTTCTCTTGTTTTTTTTTTTCTCTTTCTGCCTTTTGTCATGAATATTTGGTTTTCTTTTTGAAACCATTAATAGAAATATTTAAACCTGCTACATTTCAGGGGCTGGAGACATGGTTCAGTGGTCAAGAACACCGGCTACTCTTGCACAGAACCCAGATTCATTCCCAACACCCACATGGTGGCTCACAGCCACCTGTAACTCCAGTTCCAGTGTGTCTAACGCCCTCCTCTCGTCTCTGGGTCACAATACACACATGGCACAAATATATACATGCAGATAAAACACTCATACCTATAAAGTAAAAATAAATTAATTAGTTAATTAACATTTAAAAACTATTGAAATACAGACCATGACAGTAGCTGAATCTTACAGATTTCTGAAACAGGCTTTGTGTTGTCTTGTCTTTTGTTTGTGTGGGTTGCGTTTGACACAGGATTTTACTGTGTAGCTCAAACCAACTCTGAATTAAAAATCTTTCTTCCTTAGCTTCCTGAGTGCGAGAATCACAGGTATGTGTCACCAAGCATAACTGTGTCGTTCATTTCTCTCTAAACATTACATTTTTTCTGTTGTCCTTCCTTCCTTCCTTCCTTGAGCTCAAATATGTAGAGATTTTGTCCTAAAAGGTATTTGTGGTTGTATGTCTCATTTATTTGTTTTACACTAATTTCTAGTGTGGTTGTATTGTCATCACAAGGAATTAACAAGGGAAAATGAATTAAAGAACAAACTAGCACAGATGTGAGGGAACAGAAGTGTAAGATACCGCAAGAAAACGGAAAAGAAAATAACGAAGGGGACAGGTGGGTGAAAAGGAAGCAAAGGGACCAATGGCTGTAGAGAGCAGAGAACAACTTTGTAGGCCATCGGCCTGGCATAGGGTCGTGAACACCGCATGGCATGCACAGCAGATGCCAGGAGGGGAGGGCGCAGAGCAGCAGAACAGTGCCCAGGCTGGGAAAAACCAGCTGTGCTTGGGTTGTGACGACTAAGACATCTTATCCTGTCTGTTCTGCTGGTCTAAGTGCTAGGCTTAAGCCTGACTCTCTTTTTCTGTGCCCCTCCTTGAGTCCAGGTCTTGCATAAATTTAATTACCTCTGTATCTTCCATTCACCTGGAAGAATAGGTTTCAACACAGTAAACGCACCAGGTACCCCAGGTGAGCACTCTGGTTCACTCGCCTTGCATTCCCGTGACGGCCACGGTGCTGTTGAGAGCTAGGAAGAGACACCAGGGTAGCCTGATCTGTAGATGAAGACAGTATTAATACCTACCTTAAATTTTTTGAGAATTAAATGAGCTAACGCCTAGGCAGAGCCTGGTTCACATGGTGAACACAAGCTATTCCTGCTGTTGTGGGCATCCTCACCACCACACAGTTATAAAGTGTACGGACCTGCATGAAGTACAGATACAGGAAGCTTGTGTCGACACAGCTGATGATCACACAGTCCTGGCTAAAAAGTAAAGCAAATTAGAAGCCAAGACCTCAGTAGAAACCAACGGATAGGGATCTCACGTGTCAAGACTCTTTGGCCAGAAGGAATATAAGCAAAAGTTGAGATCTGCAATAGAGTAGGAGCCCGGAAGAAAATGAACTCATGACAGAGACTTAAATATGGACTATCCACAAGAGGCTCTGGGAGGGAAGAAAAGGAAACTAACCAACGGCAAATATCCTAAAATCTTTACCATAAATATCTCATGCAAGCATGGATTCAATCATTCATTTCTAAAGATATCCATTTATAAAATCATAAGTGGGATATTTAGACAGTCGTAGTGAGGCATCATTTGGGTCACTGGAGATGTGTTGATCTGTCACATGCAGATGAACACAGGTACTGAGAAACCTGTGTGAGGGTCATGGTTAGGATGGAGAGCCAGTCTACACAGGGACAAAGCCAGACCCCTAAAGCAAATCACAGACGGGATGTGGGCCACTAATTGTGTTGGTATTGAGTGTGCAGGACTATTAAGGAATACAGATGTCCATCCAGGTTATCTATCAACCCAGTCATGACAGTCAGGATCATGGCAAGCGCAACCAAAAACAAAGATGCCTTTGCCTTATCAGGTCCCCAAAGGCACATTCTCTGGGTGTTCCACACACACAATGGCACCGACCCCAACGTTCAGCAGTTCAGGCGGCAGAACATGCATTTGAATCCATCTTATTTAAATCTTACTCGAACAAAAGGAGTCACGTATTGTGCTCGCCCGGCCATTGGAATGTTCGTGAGAAGAACGAATGGGTTAAACCTCATGAAGAATCTGGAGATGTGCTCCCGAAACTACTAAACAATTAGTGGCTCCCTCTGAAGCCAGGACAATTAGGAAATAAAAGACTTGGGCCGATGACAAAGTAGTGTAGCAATTTATTTCAAGTAAAGCTGAGGATTTGGGCTTAAGCTTCTAGATAAACAGTGCTGCAAAGGTTTCAGCACCGAATTAAGTCTGTCCCAATTACCAATGGCTCTGCCCGTGGATGAAGCAGCGGGCATTGACCTATTTAGCAGACAATATGGCAGAAGAAGAAGGGTTGTGCTGTGACCCTCTTGGATTCTTGGCACTTTTGATCCTCTAGGTCCCTAGCTCTCCTCCTGCACCCCCCCCCAGAAAATCCTAAAAATTCTATCNCCTCCTGCACCCCCCCCAGAAAATCCTAAAAATTCTATCCTGTGGCTTCCATGGTAACAAGGCAAATGTAATCCAAGAAAGTCTATGTCGCAATTTTGTGCTGACTTTAAAAGATCAGAGAACTTTTTCATGGACCCCAAAAGAGCATGTCAGCCCTGCAGAAGGCTGCCAGGAATAGAAGGTGGGGGGCTGGAGAGAAGAGGGGGAGACTCAACCGCCTGTGAAATCCTCTTATGAAAACTTGACAGGCAACCTTGAGCAAGCGCTCTGGAGCCCCGAGAAGTACCCTAGCCTAGATCAGATGCATGAACCTACAGATTCTTGCTCATTCCAGTCTGATTATGGGGCCCCGAGAGAAGTCTGGAACCCCAGGATAATGTCACTATGTTTCCCAATTTCTGCGTCTCTTGAATAATGTTCAATGACACCCCTAACACCACCTGCTAAATCCTCAGCATGGGGAGGATGGTCTCCATCAGGATGACCCCCCACTAGGATGATCCCCTCACCAGGACAGGAAAAAAAAAGACTCAAATCCACCAGCTATAGAGGAGTTCAAGAAATGCTCCAGGTTCAAGGTGTGGTTGCAGGTTTCACATGCTAGGAGGAAGCAGGACACTGTTGGTACAAGCTTGAACAAAGGCGAGGGCTCAGTAAGGGTGCCACACTGTTCAGTCTTCCAGAACAGGCAGAGTTCTGTATGTAAGCATTTTTGGTCATCGGGGAAGCACCGCCATCCCGTCTGCTTGGAACAAGCATCTAAATTGCCTGGCTTTGAAATTGACGCACCTTGGCAGGGTCATGCGGTGCCCTCCCATGAACTGGGCTCCATCAGTGGCAAGTCTGAGCCAGCCCAATCGACGACCAGGAGTTTCCAAGCTCAGACCCTCACCCTGACACTTAAAAAGCTTCGACAGGTCCTGTTTCATGTCCGAGGGAAACCGAACACTCCCAAAGAAACTGAGAGCCATTCTGTCTCACTGAGCAGTTAAGGAAGCAGGCTGTGTAAAATTATAAGGAATTTCAGAGGTGGCAGGCATGGACATGCAATACATGTAACCCACTCTCTGAGTACCAGTGATTCTTTATAACATGAGGACTCTATTCCTATTTCAAAGGTTACCATAAAAACCATAAAGACTAAATGAATCAGCATAGGGAGCCATCTGGCCTGGCATATGTTTGAATACTGAAAAGAAGTTAGTTTTTGTGCAGGCTTAAGTATACACATACACACACACGCACATACACACACACATACACACACGCATACACACACACACCTCAGGCCCTATTCTGCCTTGTGCAAAGCCTCGGTCCTGCACAACAAAAATTCTACAGCAGACTTGGGATGATGGTGGTGGTGAGGATATTTGTCCGAGGCACTCTCTCCGGGAGTCCTGTCCACTGTCACTGCCAAAGGCATCAAAGGCTTGTTTGGCCTGAGCCTGCCTGCTGTGACCTCTCCTCTGGAGGCAGCATGCCCTCCTGACCTCACAGGGTAGGCAAGGCAGTTTTGGGAAAACTAACCATCTACAGCATCCTCCTGCCACACAGAAAGAGCGCTTTTTCCTTAGTGCATTCCAGTCCGCAAGGAGTTTGTGCTAATGCAATCGATAACCTGGTGTTTAATTAAATTGGCATCTTCAGGCCAGAGCCTCCGTTGTCCTCTAGATTCCTGTATTTCGCTGGGACTCGGAAAGGCAATTTAAACAGTATAGATAGAAGAAAGGACATCTTTATTCTTTTCCCTGAACCCCAGTCCTGTCCACCAACCCCACAGCCGACTCCCCATCTCCACGGTTGGTACTGCCCCAAGCTGTTCATGCCTGTGTCCTCTCCCCTGCTTTTTACCCCATTCTTATCTAATCTGTCAACTGGTCCAGTTGGCTGTGTCCCCAAATTCCATACAAAAGATGTACTTTTCTCTCCATATTTATCGCTAAGTCTGCCACATCACACCATACACAGCCTAAGCTGGCGTCACCTCTAGCCTGGGATATACAGAAAGGGCTTCAGATCTGTGTCGATAGCACTAGTAACAATTCTTCCTCTATACACAAGAATAATAAAATTTTCATTGCAAAGTTTATCTTGTTTACGGGTATGAATATGTCTCCATGTGTGTCATGGATGTGTGGGTGCCCACCGAGGCCAGAAGACACCAGATCTCCTGGAGCTCCTCCGGAGTTCTAAGTGGTTGTGAGCCTCCTCATATAGGGTCCAAACTTGGGTCTTCTAGAAGTGTAAGGAGCACTTTTAATCTCTGAGCCAAATCTCCAGCTTCATTCTTCTAATACAGGGTCTCGTGAATCCCAGGCTGACCTTGGATTCACCATGCAATAGAGGTTGACCTTGAACTCCTGACCTTGCCTCTACCTCCTGAGTGCTGGAATTATGGGAATCTGTTACCAAAGGCAGTTTATATGGTGCTGGATACCAAATTCAATGCTTCATGCATGCTAGACAAGCTCTACAGACTGAGCCCCAGCCCCAGACCAAGGATGACTGAGTTCAAATTATGCTATGTTGTATCCTACATGGAAACTTCCTGGGGCTTTCCTTTCCACCTAGTTCCAAATCTCTGTCTCACCCCTGTATCTCTGCCTCACCCCTGCATCTCTGCCTCATTCCTGCCTGCGTCTCTGCCTCACCCTTGCATCTGTCTCACCCCTGTATGCATCTCTGTCTCACCCCCTCCATAATCTGTCTCACCCCTGTATGTATCTTTGCCTAACCCCTACATCTGTCTCACCCCTGCCTGTATCTCTGCCTCACCCCTGTCTGCATCTCTGCCTATCCCTTACATTTCTGTCTTACTCCTGTCTCGCCCCTGCCATAATCTCTGTCTCTCCCCTATGTGCATCACTGCCTCATCCCTACATCTCTGCCTCACCCCTGCCTGTATCCCTATCTCAGCCCTGTGTGTATCTCTGCCTCACCCCTGCATCTCTGCATCACTCCTGCGTCTCTGCCTCACCCCTGCACCTGTCTTACCCCTGCCATTATCTCTGTCTCAACCTTACATCTCTGTCCCTCCCCTGCATACATCCCTGCCTCACTCCTGCCTGTATCTCTGCCTCACCCCTGCATCCCTGCCTCACTCCTGCCTGTATCTCTGCCTCACCCCTGCTCTCCACACTCAGTTACACTCTCCTTTAACATGCCAAGGTCACCTCTTCTCTGGAGACCGCTGTACCTGCTCTTTTCTCACACATCCTCTCTGTCGGAGTCTCCTTTGTGATTGCTCAGACAAGATATTCCCGTCCTCACCACCTCAAAACTCAACTTAAGCCACTGAGCTGTGACACCACACCCCATCCACTGCATTGCTGCCCGTTTCCCGAGGTCATCCCATTTCTTACGTTCCAAATCCCTGGACAGGCATGGAGCAGGCAGAGGTCTGTGCAGATGGCAGGCTCCAACTGTGGACCCGACAGCCCTTGCTCTGATGAAGATAAAAAAGAAGACAAGGCAGCCTTGAGTATCCAACAGCCACTCACAGTGTGTGTGCATGTGTGTGTGTATCTGTGTGTGTGTCTGTGTGTGTATCTGTGTGTGTCTGTGTGTATCTCTGTGTGTGTCTGTGTGTGTGTCTCTGTGTGTGTATCTGTGTGTGTTTGTGTGTGTATCTGTGTGTGTCTGTGTGTGTGTCTCTGTGTGTCTGTGTGTGTGTCTGTGTGTGTATTCTGTGTGTATCTCTGTGTGTGTATCTCTGTGTGTGTCTGTGTGTATCTATGTGTATTTGTGTGTGTGTATCTGTGTGTGTCTGTCTGTGTCTATGTGTATCTGTGTGTGTGTGTGTATTAGCATCTCAAACTTAACCTGTGCAGATAGGACTTAAAAATCTCACAGCCAGCTGCTGGGTTCTGCAGCTGGGCTTCCCACACACGCCTACAGCCAATGGGACACCTGCTCCCCCACCACACTCATTAAGTCTACACCTAAACCTCTCGCCGCTCTCATAACTTGTAGCTCTGGCTCACCCTCCCCCAAGCTCTTCCCTCTCCATAGCAGCTTGTAAATTCTGAAATGCGATCCATCGTGTCCAAATCCATGACTTCCAGCCCTATTTGGAGCCTCCGAACACCTCTCCTGGTGGCTCCAGGGCCCTCGGAACCTGCACAACTGTTCTTTGGCCCAACTCCCACCAGACGTCTATTACATCCCAGGAAAAGTTAAAGCTGCAAACTCCACGGCAACCCTACTCTTTGGGCAAATCACTTAAAATCTCCATGTCTCATTGTTCTCATTTATAAAGTAATGATGGTGGTGCTGGTGATGATGGTGGTGATGATGGTGGTGATGGTGGTGATGATGGTGGTGATGATGGTGGTGGTGGTGATGATGGTGGTGATGGTGGTGGGATGGTGGTGATGGTGGTGGTGGTGATGATGATGGTGGTGATGGTGATGATGGTGGTGATGGTGGTGGTGATGATGATGGTGGTGATGGTGATGATGGTGGTGATGATGGTGGTGGTGGTGATGATGGTGGTGATGGTGGTGGTGATGGTGGTGATGGTGGTGGTGATGGTGGTGGTGGTGGTAACAATAATGCTCTCCTGAGATTATACAAAATTCCCAACCTGTGAGACCAGCCTTCTTCCCACATCAAACCTGAGTGCATGTTAGTGATTTCAAATATGTTTGTATCTAGCATGTATTGAGCATGAGAACCTTGAAATAATTTGTTGTCTTAAATTCTCAGATTTTTGGGAGTAGGAACAAGTAAATACAGAAAAAAGTCAAGAGCAGAGAAGGTACTTGCAGGTTATTATAATCGAGCTTTAAAGACACAGTTGAGGTGCGGGAGAGTTGGTTCAGTGGTTAACAGCACTGGCTGCTCTTCCAGAGGACCACGGTTCAAATCCCAGCACCAACATGGCAGCTCACAACTGTCTATAACTTCAGTTCCAGGGAATTTGATGCCCCCTCAGGCTTCCATGATCACTAGGCATGCCTGTGGTCCACAGACATGCGTGTAGACAAAATATGCATGTACATAAGATGAATTAATAAAAAATTAAAGATGCACTTGAGGTCTTTCACCATATCCATGAGACAATCCTCCTTCACAATTAAACCCAAGGGAAACCAGAGAATGCATCAGTCTCCCTCATGTGAGCAGCTTGGTATTAGTTAATAGGCTTATTAATTTTTGAAACGTAATTGTAATCGTCTATTTAAAAGTCACTTCTCATAGATTAGCCCCTGATTACAAACCCAAAGTGGAAAAACCAGTCTCAGACTTCAAACGGCCACAGGAATGCTTGGCTCTCTCATGTCGAAGAAAGAACCAGATGCTGCCAGGAGTTGTCAAGCCTCTGGGGGCCAGGCAGGCAGGGCTGGCAGACTATAAATCTCCCCAGTGTTGGGTTGTGCCGCCAGCCTTGACTTCCCCGGGACCAGTCGGCTCCCAAGTCCCTGCTCTGGTGTACCCGTGATAGATACATTTGCCAGTGGGATATTGACTTCATTTTTGCATTTTTTGGTTTTTCCATCGACACGATGCCTTCTGTTTCCAACTCTGACGAGCTGATATTTTTTGTGAATGGAAGAAAGGTAAGTGTCTGGCATGCGCAAATTTCCTTCAGGGAGGGTGAAGTCAGGCTGCTTCTCTGTGGTGCCTCTCCTCAGAGCCTCGGTAGGGATAGAACTGTAAACACGGGTCAGTGAAACCATGGAGGGTCTGCTTGCTTTTCATCCTCACTCAGAATCGAAAGGAATATTTTATTTTGTGTGACGGCAAGCGTGAATTCTGACAGGACTGCTTCAGGCTGCAGGAGTGAGCGGCGGACATCGCTTCTGTGTTGCTTAGATATGAGCTCCACCTGAGTTCACTAATGCCCTTTGCCCGGGGAAGAGGCAGGACACTGGGGGCAACAACAGCAAACAACTCTCAAATGGTATCAAATGAGAGCAATTCCCTCAGCCGAGCCCATCACCTTAGAGGCAGAGGCTCCCTGGCAGGCGGTGCAGTCTCTGCAAAGGACAGAGCCAAGAGATGTTCTCGACCTCGTTCTTCAGAGGAAAAACAAGCACATGGGAAGTGCGGAGTACTTTATAGTCAGAAGTTATATGAACGTGTGTGTGGCAGTTAACAAGAAAAAAACAAGCAAAATTAAATACTATTTTAGTAATTTGTGAAGTCTTATTTCCTACACCTCGGGGTTGCTGAGTTTTCTAATGGAAGAAACAAAACTTCAAGAAAGGTAAAAATTCTTCGCAATTTTTCCAGCCAAAAAGTCAAGAAAAGGTCTTTTCTGAGACCCTTGTAAACACAGAATGAGAGAGAGAGAGAGAGACAGACAGACAGACAGACAGACAGACAGACAGACAGACAGACAGACAGACAGACAGACAGACAGACGGAAAGGAAAAAAGCAAAACAGAAAGAAAACCTGGTGTAGCAATATGGGATGACCCGAAAGAGCCTAGGACATCAGAAGTAAAACTTTTGACAATCTGGGGATTGCAAGGCTGAGGTCTGTGTCGGGGGAAACGGCTTCTGTTGATGTGTCCTTTAATGTTGTTTTAATGCTAAAATGCTCACCTACACGCTTTCCAAATGTGAGTTTCCAGTCTCTTCAATGCATAACTGAAGTGCGGGTGCTTTTAGCTCATTTTTATCTTACATATTTTTAGGACAAATTGTAGATGTCAAAAAAAGGGGGGGAGCTACACAGTCCTGAAGATGGAGTTCTGGCCACAACCGGTTCTTTTGTTTAGACTCAGGGTTCAAGTTGTCCAAGGCACGGTGTCCATCAATGCCCATCACCCCACAGTCTTCCCAAGGTGTCTCACTTGCCGGGGCCTTTTTTTCTTTCTCTGCACCTCCCCCATACGCTTTTCTGGTCACGTCAAACTGTCTCTTTCCCAGCTGCCTTTCACGTGCCCACACAGAAATGCAGAGGCCGTGTTTGTGGGGCGCGAATGCCTGACTTCTGAATTTGCGAAAGCAGTGGCATGAGATGCAAACCTCCTTTTGTTTCTTTTGTTTGGGGACTCAGCACGGGTCTCGGATTTGTACACGTTTCTCTTTGAAAACGCGCCTCACCAGTGCGTGGCTCTCTAGGGCGGGCTTATCTTTCATGGGCTTGTCCTACTGTTGAAGACACAGGCTACCTTTCCGTTCCTCCCCTGCCAAGCCCTCCCTCCCAAAACGCTGCATGAACCATCCTCACTGCTGAGTGAGTGTGAAATCGCAGCAAGGCTCGTCCGTGGCTTTCCAGATTCCAGTACAGACTGCCTTCGCCACAGCGGGTGGACTGCCCAATGCTCTCTGTGAAAACATCTGTCTTGTGGATAGCTGGCATACAGGTGCTTGCACCAGGCTGACGTCCAGCATTCTGCTACTCCCCTGTTGCCGTCCCTGGGTTGTTTTCAGTACACACTGGCGATTGCTAAGGCCCTGGCTCCCCCTTTCCTATGCTTGCTGAGAAGAGGTTTGTTCCTTCACACAGTTCCTGAGATCTTTTTCCAGCGGCTGGGAATGCTGGCTGCTTGACTTCTGATTTGCAGCTGACAGGCTTTTAATCACTCCAAGTCAAACCACTCTTCTTCTGGAACCCTGCCATACTCTGCGCTNCGCTCCTTGGACCTGAGACAGGTGTGGCTGGAGTCACTGCAACCACGAGGACTGACAGTTTTTACCAGACGTGCTATTGCAGGAAATACAAGCCTGAGGTGTCATTAGGTCTTGATCTGGGGACAGAGGAAGCGGGAAGAAGGAGCAGCCGTTCTTCCGGTTACTCAGCCCCGGTTGCTATCTTGTGCCCGGCTTTGACAATCATCTCCATGTTCTCCCAGTTAGAGTGTAAAAGAGATTCATTCAGACGCTCCTCCTCTGCTCTTAGGCCCCTACACGCACACGCTCGTGCACACACACACACACACACAGCCTGAAGTCTGGGTATTGGGCTGATCTCTGCGTTGGTAAATCTTCTGGGGACTTTAGAAGGCGACCTGCAAACGGGAGGTGTGAGCAAAGAGACCAGTGGTTCATTTGCCATGAGCAAAGGCGATGCGGCCACAAAGCGCCTTGGAAGACGGTGCCCTCCGCGTCTGGGTTCCACGCAGCTTTGCTTCTGACTGGCTTTCTCCATCTGGCCTGACCGTCCCAGCAGGGAGACTGGCTGGATTCCTTCAGGTCCTGAGGGCAGCGGCCTTTCTTATGGGCCATCTGCCTTAACACTTGCGGCTCAGCTGAGGGCGGAGCTGTGGCGAGTACCACGTGGCTCAACCTCACACACTGGTAGAGCTGGGAAGCAAGGACCCTGCTACTAGGTCTTCTCTGCTGACATATTTGCACAACTTTCTGTGGCTGTGAGTGATCAGAGTCATGTTTGCGCGTCTGTTTCCCATTTCCGGCTCAGTCAGGAGTAAATGCTTGCAGTAGATGACAGAGAATTCAGACAAGCATTTCCTCCTGACTTTACCGAGTGAAGCGCTGTCTCTCCAAAGTTTTGGTTCCAAGAATCACCGAGAGATTTCTGTAAAGCCACCCACATTGGAAACGTGCCTTCCATACAGAGGCTTGGATTGCTGTAACCCACGACAACATCTTCCTCAACCCCTCCCATGTTTCACATTGTAGGTCGCAGAGAAGAGCCCTGACCCTGAAGTGAATCTGCTCTTCTACCTGAGGAAAGTTCATATCCTTTGACTGTAAATGGGTAGAAAATGGCTCAGTGTTCTCAGAAGGGCTGGTGGGGCGGTGGCTCAGTGGTGAGAGCCCACACTGGTCCTCCCCAAGTCCCAACACCCACATCACACTGTTCACAACCACCTGGCAATTCACATGTCCAGCACCAGAGGGAGCCGAGGTCCTATATTATTCTCAGCAGGTGTGCTCACGTGCACACGAAAACACAGCGCACATTCACATAGACACATACACATAAATAAAAATAATAAGAATAAATCTTTTAAAGCATAAAAAGGTACCTGCAGCCATTCGAGGTAAATGTCTTGTGCTCCGTTTGTGGCTTCTAGTTGGAGTTCCAAGAATGGCTGTACGGATACATAATGGACTTATGGATTCATGTTTGTTTATTGCATTTTCTCCTTCCCGGGGACCCTAAGTGCCTACTCTGCAAACAACCTCATGACTTCTGAGGCCCACATTCACCCCAGGGATTAAACATCTCTCGGCAAACTTGTGTCCTGCCAAACGTTCAGGGCGTGTGTCCCCACAAGACTTTTTAGCTGACTCTTCCTACACCCTTGTGTAATTCTTGGCAGAGAAAACAAACTTTTATAAATATGTTTCCTACTTCTGACATTCTTTCAGATCTTCACCTCCGACCTTTTTCCTTTGGGGTTGGATTTCCCTCTCCTGTGAGGTTTTCGTCAGACATTGGTAAACAGTTCTCCTGGTCGGCAAAGCTCATCACCGCCTCCCTTTAAACCATCTCTAAGGCCTTCACATACTTTGCCATACCCTCTCTAGGTTTCCCAAAAGAAAGCAATATAAAGAATAACCTGATTCAGATGCGGATTCCCAGGTAACCACAGCCAGAACCAACACTAGGTGAAACTCCTGAATCCCCCCAGATTGCCAACACCCCTTATGCACACTGCTCGAGGGTGACAACTCAAATCTGCCATTCTGGATAAATGGGGCTCTCCAAACTTCCAGGCCCCGACTTCTGATTAGAGCCAAAGGTGAAGGCACTACTCTTACCTGTCCCCTAGTGGGTACTTCTGATGAAAGCTCGGCTCTGCCAACAACAGTGCCAACTTAAAGCACTTTCACGGGACTCCTGTAGACCCTCCCTAAGTTCTGGTTCTGTGTTTACGGTCATAATTTGTTAATCTTTTCTTATATCACACCTTTCATATTACAGAACTGTCAGGCCCCATAAAACCCCAATTTACTGCTGACTTAGGCCCTGGCTTAGGGATCATGTCCAGACTGTGGCACGCAATGAACATAGTCCTCTCTCTTCTTCTGTTCCACTTCCTCTGTGCACAAAATCAGGAGTTGTGATGGTTTTTGTATCCCGCTGAGTCACCATACCCACCCTCCTGCTGGCCTGCCCAGATCTGCTGGGTCAGAGAGTGATGGCCATCAGAGGGAGTTTATCTCTGTGAGATCTTAGCTCTGGCATAAAACTCTGGACATGGATATCTCCGAAGCATTCTTGTCCTTCTCATCCAGCTCTGCGATTTTCAAAATAATTCTTCTTCATCCAAGAGGCTGGGGAAAATCTTTGTTGGTGGAGTGCGTGCCTAGCATTCATGAAGCTCTTGACATCACATGAACCAAGTGCGATGGTGGACACTGTATTCCCAGCCCTGGAAAGACAGAGTCAGGAGGATCAGAATTCAGGGTCATCCTAAACTACAGAGTGAATTTGAGGCCAGCCTGGACCACGAGGACCTATCTTAAAAACAAACAAATAATAATAATAAAAAAAAGTTTTGTTTATCCAAAGGACAAAGTTTATGGAGTGCTTTATGCAAGCACTGTCATTGGCCCATCATAGTGAAGGAGACGGCCGTACCAGGCACAAGGGGGAAGGGATCAGAGCCATGTTGTGGAGCACCAGAAAGGATGCCCAGCCAGGCATGGAGAGAGAGGATGCCATGAGAATAGGGTTGAACTCACAACTTTTCAGCAAAGCTGAAGTGCTGGAGCCAAGGGTGTTCTGATCAGAGGTATGGGACCAGAAGGAACATGTTGTTTTAGAGAGATAAGCACAGCTGTTGTTGGCTATGTTGAGAGCTGAACGTGAGGATGGATACACGTGACGGAAAAGGAAGAGATGAGCAATGACAACTTTGAAGAAAAGGACAGGGTCTCGCTCTGGTGGCATGTTCCCTGTATGTGTTGTCTGTCCATTTGGTCTCAGACAGCTTCTAAGGATAATATAGGGCTGTCTGTCCATCTTAGAGGCAGTGAGAAATCTCTTCCCTGTGAAGGACCAAAACACAAATTTACAACGCATGGCTTCTACTCATTCCGAGTCATATTTCTGTATTTGACACTTACAAAAACAAAGCACAGCTACTTCAAGCTGAGATTGCATAGGACGCACCCATCCTACACCATTATCTGTTGTTTATTTGAAGCTCAGATTTAACTGAGAGTCCTGTATCTGGCCACGTTGTCTAACGAGGAGCCCCAAGATGAGCCAATAGAACGCAGAAGGAACCGATCAGGGCTTTCCGTGAGGACAGAAAGAGCGTTTTGAAACCGGCTGGTGGATGTCCAGACAGCAAAGGGGTTAGAGGACGTCACATGTTGTCACGTGTTGTCACGTGATGTCACGGGCTGTCGTGGGCTGTCACATGATGTCACATGCTGACCAAGTGAAGGCTCAATTCCACCTTTGAGCCAGAGAGCACTTGGATTTCTTGACTTGAAACTTTCCAGACTCCCAAAGCAGTAACAAACCAGTCCCCTGCCTTCTGTGCCCTATTCACAGGAATGCTGTAAGGTCTGACCCACACTGCCTACAGCCCTCTCTCTCAGTCCTGAGCTGCCTTAACCGGCTCGGAATTAAAGAGCAGAGTCAGGTATGCAAAGCCTTCTTGGGGAGGCTGCAAAGAACTCTTCACCAAGGGCAGCAATCAAGGGAAGAAAATGACTCAACCACAGCCCAAGCCAATTACCAGGTCCACCCGTGAGATCCTTTTAAACTGCACCCAGAAAAGGTCCCAAGCCAATTCTGCTAGGTTCCTGGATGCACCTTAAAAAGAAAAAAAAGAAGAAGAAACAAGATTTGCATACATTGTTTGTTCTCTCTTTGAGAAAATATGCAAGCATCTGACATAGTGATTAGGATTGGCTCAAGAGTCATGGTTATTATTGTTTACTAACCTGCGCATTGAACCCAGGGCTGTACACACGCAAGCAAAACACAGTCTGCTGCTGTTCTGTATCCTCAGCCCGTAAATTAATGTTTTATAATTCCATAAGAAAGCAAAAGGAAATCCTGCTATACCAGAGAAAATTGAGCCTCCCAGGAGAATGTCTCTGAATTTTACACAAACCACCTTCTACGACACCCAAAGACAGGGTGCTATATGGATTCATCTCCCGTGGCCCACAGTTCTGAGTTCTATAGAAGCCATGAGCTTTTCCACACTGCACTTGGGTGCAAAGACTAAGCTGCTGACATCAGGCTCATGTAGTTTCTGTGCCTTACTCAGGAAGAATGCATACATGGCTCACGGCAGACATATATGCGCACTGACCGCAAGGCACTGCCCTACACCCACTGGGAATGGCATAGCATCTCCATTCTTGGTTTTGCTCTTAAGAAACAGAGTCTCTCTGTGTATTCCAGGCTACCCTGGATTTCCCCGTTACCCAGGCTGTCATCAAACTCGCAGCAATCCCCCGCCTCAGCCCTCCCAAGCCCTAGTAATAGTAAGCATAAATCGCAATATCCAGCATTTGCTAGTTCTTTTTTTATTATTATTACTTAATGTTGTTTTGGGTGCTGAGGACAGAACCCATGGCTTCAGAAGGCAAGCACTCTACCAACGAGTTTAGACCCCCAACTATTAGTTCACCTTTCCAACTGAGTTGGAAATTCTTATATTCAAAAATGCCATGGGACCCAGTTTTCAAAAAGCTGGTATGGCTCTTCATTAGTCCCTCCTCAGCTTTCATCAGTGAGCTGGGAGGTGGGCAGCAACTTGAGCCAACTATTTCAGCGAGAAGCCACGGCCAGCATGGTACACGATTCCTGAGCATGCCGCTTCTTATCGGCATCCAAGGGAGAGAAAGCGAACAGCCGAAGCTACTCAGGTTCCTTTGCCTTGACTCTCCTCCTTCCAGTCCGTCTCACAGGTACTAAATATGGCTGTGGGGGAGGAGGCTGTGGCGCCTGCACAGTGATGGTATCAAGATATGATCCCAAGAGCAAGAAGATTCAGTATCCTTTTCTCGGGCCTGGCCACACTTTGGGCACATCCCGGAAGGACAAGGAGACTTCCCCGTGAAGGCTTCACTTTTCCTGTAACTGTGCACCCCTCCCTCCTGTCTCCAAGTCTCACCCTGCCTCCGTCTCTTTTCCACAAACGTTCTGTCCAGCAGGACTTACTTGTCCTGTGTTCTGAGCTCTCGGGGCTCTGTTCTCTGTTGCTGTAATAGTTCCTTTGCCGTTGACCTGGAGTTCAGAGAAGTGTCTGCAAGAACAGCTAGGGTGGAGTTACAGTCCTGGTGAGATTAGGCCCTAGCACACACTGACAAGAGTCATTTTCCCAGGAGGAGTGAGTGATTACCCAAACCAAGCTGCATCATCTTGACCTGAAAATACAAATCTGCTCTCTGGTGGTGGAGGTGACGGCGGCGGAGTTGTCTAGTGTAACTGCCAAGGTTTCGCCTTGGGTGATGGATGGGTGGTGTCATTCACAAACCATAGAACTTGGAAGAGGAGAAGCTGAGGAGACAGGAAGTGGCAGATTAGTTGAGGACACATCTAGGGGATTGTCCGACAGGTGTTTCTATACAGAGCTTTACCGTTTAGAGAAGCTATCTTCTCTGGAGTTATAACTTATTGGGTATATTAACAGTAATAGCAAGATGCTGGCAAAATAACCGAGTACTTACTGAATGTCTTACACTGTTCAAAATGCTTACATATTAGCCGGGTGGTAGTGGCACATGCCTTTAATCCCAGCACTCGGGAGGCAGAGGC
>LOEQ01005232.1:73329-92074 GCA_001685075.1 Bramus lutescens
GAGAGAGAGAGAGAGAGAAAGCTAACGGCTGTCTTAAAGGCATTTTGTTTGGACTTGGAAGATAATCAGAGTGGCACCCCATTTTTTTCTTGCCCCAGTAGTCTGGTGTCTGCCTGCTTGCCCGCTTGCTGTGACACACTTTAACAAAGCCCTGGAGGCTGAGCCATCTATAAAGGGCAGACTTTCATTTGGGCCTGTGGCTCTAGAGCAGCGGTTCTCACCCTTCCTAAGGCTGTGACCCTTTACTACGATTCCTCGCGTTGGGGTGACCCTCAACCGTAACATTATTTGTGTTGCTCCATCATAGCTGTGATTTTGCTACTGTTAGGAATTGCAATGTGAAGATCAGTGTTTTCCAACGGTCTCAGGTGTGTGCATAGGGGTGGTGACCCATAGGTTGAGAACCACTGCTCTGGCGTGTGCCGCCCAGGGTCACGGCACTGGCGAGGTGCTCTTGGTGTGTCAGATCGCGGGAGGACGCGGAAGGGCATTTGCAGAAGGCAGAGGACACGGGTCTTCAAGAGCTCGTTCCAGGACAGGCTCCAAAGCTGCAGAGAAGACAGGGAATCAACAGCTTTGCTCTGTGCGGGGCTCCGCTCACCGTAACTGGTCCAGCCCTGGTGGCGTCGTCTGTGAACCGTTCACCTTCTGCCCTGCCAGGCAATGGGACGACCAGATGCTGAGCGACGCGTGCCGGTGGGTTCTGGAGGAGATCCGCATCCCAGCAGCAGCCCAAGGCGGCATGGTGGAATACCGGCGGAGCCTCATCGTCAGCCTGCTCTTCAAATTCTACCTCAAAGTGCGCCGGTGGCTGAACAAAATGGTAAGCGGCCCCGGGTCGCCTGGGTTCACAGGGAACAAGCCCTGCTCGGATGGGACCATAACGGGGGCTGCGGTGAGGTCGTGCGGCTCCTCCATCCTGCTCGCTTCAGTCCGGGTCTCAGAAGGGAGCAGCCACACCGCTCTGCCTGAGGGATAAAGGCTAACACGACCAACAATAAGGAAATGTCATCAGTAGGCAAACTGCGTCTTTTCCTCTTTAGAAAAGATTTTCTTATTGAAGTAAGAAAAGGGATATTTTAATACTTACTAGAACCAAAATTGGAAAATGATGTGTAATTCTGCCGCCCACATTTAACCTCTACAAATATTTAGTGTGTGTCTTTCTAAACTTTTCCTTATAGGTGTGCGTGTGTGTGTGTGTGTGTGTGTGTGTGTGTGTGTAACTGCCTAATATACTTTGGTCAGTACACTTTGATTCAATCATTAAATGTTTTTAATGATGCCATGCTGTGATGGTCACTCGACATGTCCACGGGCTGATGTACTCTAAAACCTAACTCGTCCTTTATTTTTGGACATCTCTCCAATGGTGGTTCGCTGGGAGACTTTTTCACGAGCCGTATTTTCAGACATGCAAATTGTTTCCAGTTTTATCATCTGGCTTACTTTTAAAGCCGTGTCTGCAGCAGCTGCGTAGACTTTCCCTCATGCCTGTGGGTGTCCCTTTGATGAGTCTAAGCCAGAAACTGAACCGAATACGGCGGACAAATGACCACCCCCATTAGGACAGAGCGAGCTTTGCTCTCTTGTTTAAGTCAGTCCCTTCCGTCAACATTTGTATCAGCAGCCCCATGTTCTATACACTAACATACTCTCTCTCGTATTGTTTAACTCATTCAACATAGCGATATCTGATCCATAACATATAATCTGCTCAATCTTTTTCTGTCATGTATTACACATTATTACATAACCCAGGGCCTCAAATATGTTGGTCACACACACTATCCCTGAGCCAAAGTGCCAGCCATTATATTCTCTTATATCTTGCCTATGAATGCTTCCATTATAAAAAATATTTTCAAAAATCAACCATAATGTAATAAGCTTACCCTAACTACCGCTAGCATTTTACAATATGTACAATTATTTATTTATATTAATATGAGTGTATTTCATATATTTTTGTAATTTTTGCAAAGTTGAAAGCATCCTGTGCATACATTTACATAACCCATCTTTTCCATTTACTTATAGTCCCTAAACTGTTCCTTTTTTTATTCGCGCTTTAAGATATTCTTCCTTATCACAGTGTCTTGGCAGGTGTGAAACTTGACAGTTTAGAAAAGGATATCTTTTCTCTTTTACTGAAAATGGATTTTTTTCATACAATATTTTCTGATTATATTCCCCTCCCTCGACTCCTCCTAGTTTCTCCCCCACCTCCCCTCCTATCCAGATCCACAACCTTCCTGCCTCTAGTTAGAAAAAAATCCAACTAAAGAATTATATTAAAATAAAATAAGTTAAAAACAAATCAGAATATGATTAAAAACAACCAACCAAGAAAAAAAGCCAAAAGGGAAAACACACACACAAACAGAAGCAGAGACACATACATTCCCACACACAGAAGCTCCATAAAAACCCAAAACTGGAAGCCATAATATATACACAAAAAATCTGTTAGGTTTAAAAACAAAAAACAAAACCCAGGTGTGGTAGCACCTTTAATCCCAAGACTCGGGAGGCAGAGGCAGGTGGATCTCTGAGTCTGAGGCCAGCCTGGTCTACAGAGCGAGTTCCAGGACAGTCAGGGCTACAGACAAAACTGTCTCCAAATAGTAATAATAATAATAATTTTTAAAAGCCCCAATATTATGAAACAAAAATCCTCCAAAGATGCCACTGACTTCGCTTTGTGTTGGCCGCTCTACTGCTGGGCATTGGTCTACCCTTAAGAGTGAGACTTCTTTGGGAAAAAAAATCTAAGTTTTCATCGGCAAGTGACTATCAACTATAGATAACTTCTGGGTTAGGGATGGACGCGTGTGTCTGCTTCTTTCAGCCGTAGGACCCCATCTGCTGTAGATACGTGCAGGCCCTCGCCACAGTCTCTGTGAGTTCATATGCACATCAGCCCTGTTGTATACGGAAGGCCTTGGTTCCTTGATGCCCTTCGTCCCTCACCCCTGGCTCTCACACTCTTTCTGCCTCCTCTTCTGCAGGGTTCCCTGAGCTCTGAAGGGAGGGATTTGATGGAGACATCCCCTTTAGGACGAAGTGTTTCAAGGTGTCTCACTCTCTACGTATTATCTGGCTGTGGGTCTCTGTCTTTGTTCCCATCTGCTGCAGGAGGAGGCTTCTCTGATGATAGCTGAGAAGGATGCTGATCTATAAATATAACAGGTCATTAGGAGTCATTTTATTCCTATGTTTCTTTAGCAGAACAGCAGTATTTGGTTTTTCCCTCGATCTCTGTCCTATCTAGTGTCAGGTTCTTGGCCACCCAAGAAATATTGTGTATGGGTTCCATCTCATGGAGTGTGCCTTAATCCAAATCAAATATGGGTTGGTTATTCCCACAAGCTTTGTGTCACTAATGAACCAGCGCATCTTGCAGGCAAGTCACTCTTGTAGACCGAGGGATTTGTTGGTGTTTACCTCTCTCCTTTGGGAGTGTGCAACATTCCTTCCAGTACCAGGAATACCAGACCATGGGGTGAAGTCTCTAGGTGGGCACCAACTGAACGTCTCCATATCAGCAAGTGATGTAGGCATTGTCTTCAGCAAAAGGTCTTTATTGTCGGCTTATAAAGAGCAACCGAGAGCCTTGGCAAAAGCCTGGGTTAGATGTAACCTAATCCTGGTACCAGAAGCTTCATTTGGTGATGAAAGATGTCCAGTTGGGGCTCTGTGGTACAAGCAGTACAATCTGAGGTCAGGAATGGTGGTATCTTAATCATTCAGGAGGATTTTAGCTATTCTGGGCTTTGGGTAAAAATCGTCCTTTCAAGTTCTATGAATTGCATCAGAATTTTGATGGGGACTGTGTTGAATCTGTAGGTTGCTTTTGGTAAGATGACTATTTTTACTGTCTTAATCCTACAGACCCATGAGCATGGGATATCTTTCTGTTTTCAGACACCTTCTTTGATTTCGTTCTTCAGTGTCTTAAGGCTGATCATACAAATCTTTCCCTGGTTCATTAGTGTTACACCCAGGGCGGTTTATAATTTTGAAGCTGTTGAAAAAGGTGCTGTTTCCCTGATTTATTTCTCGGTCTGTTACTCATTTGTATACGGGAGGGTGACTGGTGTGTGTGCGTGTGTGTGTGTGTGTGTGTGTGTGTTTGTGTTCATTTGTATCCTGCAGCTTTGCTTCAAGTGTTTCTCCTCTGTAGGTGTTTCCTGGTAGAATTTTACAGGTCGCGTATGTACACTATCATATCATCTGTAAATAAAGGTACTTTGACTTCTTCCCTTCCAATTTGTATCCACTTGATCTCCCTCAATTGTCTTATTGCTCTAAGACTTCAAGTACTGACCGAATAGGTATGGAGAGAGTGGATAACTTTGTCTTGTTCCTGATTTCAGTGAATTCACTTTAAGTTTCCCTCCATTTAAGATGATGTTGGCTGTGAGCTTACTATGAATTTTCTTTACTATGTTGAGGTATGTCTCCTACATCCCTAATCTCTCCAGGACTTTTATCATGAAAGGGTGTTGGATTTTGTCAAAGGCTTTTTCTGCATCTAATGAGATGATCATATGGCTTTTCTCTCACAGTTTGTTTATAAGATGGATTACATTTATAGATTTACATGTGTTGAACAATCCCTACATTTCTGGGATGAAGCTTACTTTATCATGGTGGATGATCATTTTGATATGTTCTTGAATTTGGTTTGTAAGTATTTTATTGAGAATTTTTGCATCTATGTTCATAAGGGAAATAGGTTTATAATTCTCTCTTTCTTGCATCTTTATATAGTTTAAGTATCAAAGTAACTGTGACTTCATGAATAAGTATGGTCAATGTTCCTTCTGGTTCTATTTTGTGGACTAATTTGAAAACTGTTGGAATTAATTCTTCTTTGAAAGCCCTGTATAATTCTGTGCTAAAACTATCTGGACCAGGATTTTTGGGGGGCAATGGGAGTTGAGAGACTTTTGGTTACTTTTTCTAGTTTACCAGAGGTTGTGAGTTTGTTTGACTTGCTTATCTGATATTGATTTAACTTTGGTAAGTGGTACATATTAAGAAAACTATCTGTTTCTTCTAGAGTTTTCAATTTGGTGAAGTATAAATTTTTAAAATATGTCCCTATAATTCTCTAGATTTCCTCATTTGTCTGTTGTTATGTCCCCCTTTTCATCTCTAATTTTGTTAATTTGAATCATCTGTCTCTACCTTTTAATTTGAATAAGGGTTTGCCAATCTTATTGATTTTTTTCAAAGAACCAATTCTGTTTTATTGATTCTTTGTATTGTTTTTGTTTGTTTGTTTCTATTTTATTTATTTCATCCCTGAGTTTGATTATACCCTTGGGGTGTAATTTCTTTTGTGGTTGTTATTCTAGAGTTTTCAGCTGTGCCTTTAAGTTCCTAGGGTTATTAGTATGAGATTTTCCAAAGTTTTTATGTAGGCATTTAATGTTATGAACTTGCCTCTTAGAACCACCTTCCTTGTGCCCCATAAATTTGGGCATGATGTGCTTTCATTTTTATCCAAGTCTAGGAAGTCTTGATTTTCCTTCTTTATTTCTGTCTTGACCCATTTTTCATTCAGTAGAGAGTCTTTCAGTTTACATGAGTTTGTAAGCTTTCTGTTGTTTCTGTTGTTGTTGATATCCGTTTTAATCCATGGTGATAAGATTGGATTTCAGTTTTCTTATCTGTCTTAGTTAGGGTTTCTATTGCTGTAAAAAGATACCATGACCACAGCGATTTTTTGTTTTGTTTTTCGAGACAGGACGTCTCTCTGTAACAGCCCTGGATGTCCTGGAACTCAGTAGACCAGGCTGACCTCAACCTTATAGAGAATCTGCCTGCCTCTGCTCCCCACTCGACAGAGTGCTGGGATTAAAGGCACCACCACCTCCCAGCTTGACCGCAGCACCTCTTATAAAGAAAATCGTTTAATTGAGGCTGACTGACAGTTTCAGAGGTTTAATCCGTTATTGTCATGGTAATGAACATGGGGACTTGCAGGTAGGCGTGGTGCTGGAGAAGAAACCGAGAGTTCTACATCTTGATCTGTAGGCAGCAGGAGGCACTGTGTGCCACAGTTAAACATGCGTGAGACCTCAAAACCACCTCCTCCAAGTAGGTAATACACTTCCTCCACGGCCGCACCTACTCTAACAAGGCCATACCTCCTAATAGTGCCTCTCTTCATGAGCCGAGGCTCCAAATACATGAATCTATAGGGACATACCTATTGGAACCATCCCATTCCTCTCCCTGGCCCCCACAGGCTTGTAGCCATAATACAACACAAAATGCGTTTAGTCCAACTTCAAAAATCTCCATCGTTTACAACAGTCTCAAATGTGTTTAAAAGTCCAACGTTCGAAGTCTCTTCTGAGACTCATGCAATCTCCTAACTGCAATCCCCTGTAAAATCAAAATCAACAGAGCAGCATACACTTCCAACATATAATGGCACAGGATATACGTTACTGTTGCAAATTGGAGGAAAGGGGGGATACTGAGGAAATACTGGACAAAACAAAACCAAAAACCACCTGGGAAAACTCCAAACTCTGTGTCTTCATGTCTGATGTCAAAATGCTCTTCAGATCTTCAACTCCTTTCAGCTTTGTTGACTGCAATACACTTCTTTCTCTTTGACTGGTTCCACTCCCTGTTAGCAACTCTCCTCAGCAACAACTCTGAAGTCCCCAACATCTTGGCTCTCGCTTGTAGTTGGTGCACAGATATTGAAAAGTGGAATGTCATCTTGCTGGATTTTTCCTTTGATGGGAATGTAGTGTCCTTCGCTATCTCTTTTGATTAGTTTTGGTTTGAAGTCTATTTTGTCAGATATTAAAATGGCTACACCGGCTTGCTTCTTGGGTCCATTTTCTTGGAATATGTTTCTCCATCCATTTATACAGAGATGATGCCTGTCTTTAACAGTAAGGTGTGCTTCTTGGAGCAAGCAGAAGGATGGGTCCTGCTTTCATATTCAGTCTGTTAGTGTGTGTCTTTTTATTGGGGGTATTGAGACTGTTGATGTTGAGGTTTTTTTATAATGTTCCAGATTTCCTGAATGTTCTCTCCGAGGATTTTTTTTTTTTAGATTTTTTTAGATTTAACATTTCTTTGAAGTATCTTGTCTTTAATGCCTGAAATTCTCTCTTCCACCTCTTGCATTCTGTTGGTTTGGCCTCCGAGTTTCCTGTTCAGGTTCCTTGATTTTTCATTTCCATCTTTCTCTCAGTTTATTGATTCTATTTCCACCTGCAAGTCCTGAGCTGGTTTTTCTGTTTTGTTTGCTGTGTTTTCATTTCATCGCATTCTTAATGTTTTCAGATCTTTCCTTAAGGGATTTACTCAACTCCTCTTTAAGTACCTCTAACATATTCATAAAGACTAATTTAGCTATGTTGCATTTCTCAAGGTTTACTGTGATAGGGTTGCTGGGCTCTAGTGGAGACAATGTCCTGGCTGTCACTAACAGTGCTTTCAATGCTGGCGTCTAGGCATCAGGACTTGGGTCGATTGTAACTCCAGGTACTAATTTCTGGATTATCATTGTTGGGTGGGTAATTTCATTCCTTGGTTTCTGTGGCCCTCTCTGGTTCTTGGGGGAGGGTGGTGGCTGTGAGATACCTGGTAGGAAATTCTTCTAGGAACCTGCCAGGTGTGGCCGCTGGGCATTCTAGTTAAATGTGTTTCCAGGTATCAGAGGCTTAGGGATGGAGATGGGCTGAAAGGGGGTGGCTGAGGGGTCTGTAGTGGGGACCAAGGCAGGGTGGGCCACCAGTATCTGGAGGCAGAGAGGGAGGAGAGGCCATAATGAAGGCCTGCTACAGAGTTGGGGATGAGGCTGGGGGCCTAGGTTTGGAGGAAAAGAGGAAAACTGAAAATCCAGTAATCGCCTGCTTCCTTGGTGTGTCTGTGGCCTGCGTGTGTGGGAGGTGGAGGCTGCTTCCAGGGATAGCATCCCTGAACTTTTTTTTCCCCAGCAACCATAAATATTCTACTACAAAATCATTTCTCATAATTTTGTATCCAAATCTACCACAATGTCCCTGTTATTACGTATTTAGTTTAATACTGTTTTCTTCACTGTCATGGAGACATACTTCATTCAACCACTCAAAAGGAGACCTGGCGAATGCTTCACGAAGCTAGCTTTCCCTTCTCTGAGTGCTTGAATGGGCTTGGTAGTTCACTTGCTCAGGAGTTTGAAGTTCTGGGCTCTCTTAGCAGAGCTAAGATCTTAAACATAAGATTGGATCATTCTGTCTANTTTCTCAAGGTTTACTGTGATAGGGTTGCTGGGCTCTAGTGGAGACAATGTCCTGGCTGTCACTAACAGTGCTTTCAATGCTGGCGTCTAGGCATCAGGACTTGGGTCGATTGTAACTCCAGGTACTAATTTCTGGATTATCATTGTTGGGTGGGTAATTTCATTCCTTGGTTTCTGTGGCCCTCTCTGGTTCTTGGGGGAGGGTGGTGGCTGTGAGATACCTGGTAGGAAATTCTTCTAGGAACCTGCCAGGTGTGGCCGCTGGGCATTCTAGTTAAATGTGTTTCCAGGTATCAGAGGCTTAGGGATGGAGATGGGCTGAAAGGGGGTGGCTGAGGGGTCTGTAGTGGGGACCAAGGCAGGGTGGGCCACCAGTATCTGGAGGCAGAGAGGGAGGAGAGGCCATAATGAAGGCCTGCTACAGAGTTGGGGATGAGGCTGGGGGCCTAGGTTTGGAGGAAAAGAGGAAAACTGAAAATCCAGTAATCGCCTGCTTCCTTGGTGTGTCTGTGGCCTGCGTGTGTGGGAGGTGGAGGCTGCTTCCAGGGATAGCATCCCTGAACTTTTTTTTCCCCAGCAACCATAAATATTCTACTACAAAATCATTTCTCATAATTTTGTATCCAAATCTACCACAATGTCCCTGTTATTACGTATTTAGTTTAATACTGTTTTCTTCACTGTCATGGAGACATACTTCATTCAACCACTCAAAAGGAGACCTGGCGAATGCTTCACGAAGCTAGCTTTCCCTTCTCTGAGTGCTTGAATGGGCTTGGTAGTTCACTTGCTCAGGAGTTTGAAGTTCTGGGCTCTCTTAGCAGAGCTAAGATCTTAAACATAAGATTGGATCATTCTGTCTATTTCTTTATTATTTGTTTTATTTCGTGTGTCTGTGTGTATGTGTGTGTGTCTGTGTGTATGTATGTGTGTCTGTGTGTATGTGTGTATGTGTGTCTGTGTATGTGTGTGTATGTGTGTGTCTCTGTGCGTGTCTGTGTATGTATGTGTGTCTGTGTATGTGTGTGTGTGCCTGTGTATGTATGTGTGTGTCTGTGTATGTGTGTGTGTCTGTTTGTATGTTTGTGTGTGTGTCTGTGTGTGTATTTGTGTGTGTGTGTCTGTGTCTCTGTGTGTGTGTGTGTTTGTCAGTCAGAGGACAGCTTTCAGAAGTCAGTTCTCTCCTTTTGCCTTGTAGGTTCCAGGGATCAAACTCAGATCATCAGGTTTAATGGCAAACGCCTTTACCTGCCGAACCATCTCATGAGCCTGGGTCACTCTGTCTCTACACTTGTTTCTCAAGTCAGTAGCTCAGATTGTAAAACTGAATGCAAAGTAACTTTTTCAGGATCCCCAGAAGTTTCCTGATATCCCAGAAAAGTTCGTGAGTGCTCTGGACGACTTTCCCATAGAAACACCCCAAGGAATTCAGATGTTCCGGGTGAGTAGGGCTTTTTTTTATCGACACATTCAGATAAGAGATCTTATATTCATGCACATCTATTTTCAATAACTTTATTATGAGTAAATATGTAGTCTTATAAAAAAAAAGCCATCCAATGTCATGTATGGTCAGACATATACAGATTGTATGGTTTGCTCAAGGAATTAGAGTCTGAATCTTGCTTCTCCACTTTTTTCAGACTTGTTACCTAAAATTCTGCTTTACTTTGTGGATCTCTGACCTTCCTTTAAATTCTTACTCAGCATTAAACATCTTTCCAAGCCCTTCCTTGCTTTGCTACAGTCACCCCGAATCTCCCAGGACCTTGGCTATTTTCATTACACTTTATTGTTTGTGTCAATTATGTTTTATTGCAAGCTGAAGTAGAACATATTATTTTGATATGTATTTGTGTGTGTTCTAATTCCTTAGTTAGGGCTGAAGAATTCCTGAGGGCACAAACGCTGTCTTCTTTGCAGAAGGGTATTGCAACCAGAATAGATCCCTTACCATATACTCGAGAGATATTTACTGATCTCNATTTACAGACTTGATTATCTAGTTGCCTCTAGTTATTCTTGACTGTAAGCAAGACGAACACAGCAGACCCGATCGTCAGGTCTGAGGTCAAATATCTTGCCTTCTTTCCTAACAGTGTGTGGATCCCAACCAACCCCAGCAAGACCCAGTAGGGCACCCGGTCATGCACCAGTCGGCCATTAAACATGCCACAGGAGAAGCTATCTTTATCGATGACATGCCTCCCCTTGACCAAGAACTCTTCCTTGCTGTCGTCACCAGTACCAGAGCCCATGCAAAGATCACGTAAGGAAAGGCACAGTGATGCCATCTGCTACTGAAATGTGTTCACTATTTCACACTCAAATTGAGAGCTTATTTCACATTGACATCAATTTGGGATAACCATCTCTTCTGGGTGTGAAGCGGCCGTTTTTAAAGCATAGTTATAAATGATCTATGGGCTAAAGCTAGAACACCTGCCAATGTTTTTCAGCTGAGACTGTGACGCTGTGATGTAGTTGTGGTGCTCATCACAGAGTTCCCTGTCTGACTGTGATTTTTCTTCTGCAAACTTGTCCTCCTCCCGCGTTCTTCCGCCCAGGTCACTGGACGCATCCGAAGCCCTGGAGTGTCCGGGTGTGGTTGACGTGATTACGGCTGAGGATGTTCCGGGAGATAATAACCACAGTGGAGAAATTTTCTACGCACAGGACGAGGTGCGTGATCTGTGTGTGGTCTGTGATCTCACACTCTGCCCCAAAGTCAAAAATCGACGGTTGTGGTTCCAACATCTAGAGCTTCATTCGCTAGGAGCCCAGGGTGGCCTCAGTCACCGTCCTCCTCCCCCTGAGCAGTTGACTCACCTGGAGACTCTGACAAAAAGCCTGAAGTCCTCTCGAGGCAGGCTTCTAACCATTGGGAAGGTCGCCTAAGCAACAGAAAGGATAAGGCTCTGAGAGGAAGAAGAATTATAGGGTGACTGGGTCACTCTGTGGGAACAAGGAGGAAGGTGGGCAGAGAAAACAGATGGCAGATCAATAAACTCAAGTAGCTACGCTCTGGGCATACACAGCTTTGATCAGTTCCACTCAAGCCAACGTTTGATTTTCATGAGGAGAAACGTCTTCCTAAGCCAGGTGCAGTGGCGCACGCCTTTCATCCCAGCACTCGAGGCGCAGAGGCAGGCGGATCTGAGTTCAAGGCCAGCCTGGTCTACAGAGGGAGCTCCCGGACAGTTAGGGCTATACAGAGAAACCCTGTCAAATGAAAACAAAATCAAAGAAAAGAAAATGATCTCCTTTTTGGTCGCCAAGACATCAGTAGGCAATGTGGAGCACTAATTCCTTTTGGAAAAACTATGCTTTGTTTTTGGCTTTGTTTTGGGACAGATTGTCACATATCCCAGGCTGGCCTTGAACTCATTATGGAGCCAGGTGCTCCACATACCTAGTTTATGTGGCGCTGAAGATCTAACCCAGGGTTTCGTGTATGCTAGGCAAACACTGTACCAGCTGAGCCACGTCTCCAGCCTCTGAGTCGGCTTTAACTAACAACACGTGGCTTTCCTGCAGGTCATTTGCGTGGGCCAGATCATCTGTGCCGTGGCTGCTGATACCTATGCCCACGCAAAAGAAGCAGCTGAGCGAGTGAGGATTGCTTATGACGACATAGAGCCAGCGATTATCACAATAGAGGTAGGTCATCGCCCATCCTCTGGAATAACCGGGGAGGCATATTTTGGACAGAATTCAATCAGTGAGTCGTGGAATAAATAATTTATGCTTCCACTATAATTTAGCCAGTGTCATCTGTAGGTTTAGTGTACAGTCCCCAGTAACCTTTCTGCACCTCAAGTCAGGCTGTCTAAACCCCCTCTTCTCCCCAGCCCTTCTGCAGGGATCTGCACAAATGAAGCACCCTGTACCCACTTCTCCCGTGACCCCTGACCACTGCCTAGCTTGAGAATACAGAAAGTTAACACCAGAAAAATGACTTCCTGCCCATAGGCAGTGAGTGAGACAGTCTAGAGCAATGTGGAATTCATGAAAGTTATAACGCTTTCCAGCTACTGGGCACCCTGCCTCTCTTCGCGTTCTCTGATTACACACAAGCGAAGGAGACAGACAACTTGAGTTTGTACTGTACTTATACAGCCTCTGAGCAGGAATAGAGACTTAGGCAAGCTAATTAGACTTTCCACACCTCAGCTGGAAACTTTTAGGTACCTACACCAAAAAGTTATTGAGAAATTTAGAGACGGGAATCCCAGCACCTCTGGTAGGGAATACCTTCAGGAGATGTGTGCTGCCATTTAGGTTTGGCTATTATTCATGAAAGCAAGGCCGTGCTATATTTTTGGTTCACGTTGTTCATAGCTACGAGAGCGCTAACCTCATAGCAGACGCTCGGGATTGTGTGTTAGATGCTGGAGCCGTGGAAAGGTTGATGGACAGGCGGAGGCTTAAAGGGTGCAACCTTGAGCATCCTTGGGTTCGCCCTGTTCTTTCTGACAGTCGTCAGGTTCATCTTTAGCTACTAATGAGGCTTTAACTGTCCCTTGAGCCTGTTCCTCTGCTTTGGTTCTTGCTTTCCATCCTCAGTCACTTATTTTCATAATGGTCACGTCGAGAGGTTCCTGTCTTCCTCCCTCCTCCCCAGGAGATTAACTTTCTAACACTCGGGGTTCTTCGTCCTCTTTCCTGATCCACAGTTGTCCTTGCAATGCCGCAGCTCCTTGGTGTAGAATGAAGGTCACTCCCAGACCTGCCCGAAACATCCTTCCAAACTCATTATCTCTGCCACCACCCGTTGTTTCTCCGCAAAGAACCCACATCCCAGCCAATACTGCCTCCTTTTCACTCTGGCCCCTCATCTTTGAAGGACCATTGTCTTAAAATGACTCCGGATCCAGTTCAAACCATCCATTCTAGACCATTCTGGAACACTCCAAGCTTTATCTGCCTCTTCTTGACCCCTCTTTGCTCAGCCATAAATTCTCCTTGCTCCAGAGATGATACCTTAGTCGTTAAACCACCTCAGAGAGTCAGTCAGCAACCTGGAAGTGGGGCCATGTATATATACTTTTGTAGTCCCTTCCACTCTTCTCAGGAGCTGTTAGCAGCAAATCACGATAGCCCACAAATACGTCTAAATCAGTTTCTGAAGGTTCAACTCCACGGCAAGCTCTGACCAAGCTGAAGCATGAAATTCAGATATTAATTTATATCGGTTTCATCTTTCACTGCAGCAAGCCCTAGAACACAATTCCTTTCTGTCATCTGAGAAAAAAATTGAGCAAGGAAATGTGGAATATGCCTTCCAACATGTGGACCAAGTCATTGAAGGTGCGTGTGGCCGTCAACAGCCAGGAAGAGGAGGCAGCTTCTGAAGTGGGAAGCTCGTCTGGCTTGAGAAAACTGAAACTCTGTCATTGTTAAACAGAACCTAAAATGACAATCAGGTCCTAACTGTATGCATTTACATAGATACAAAGCTATGTAAATACCTTCATGCATCAACATACACAGTATTTCCAGTGCTCAGAAACCACACACACACGTGTAATAAAATTTGAATAAAATGTTCAAAATATGCCACGCTAGCATAGGGATTATTTTTAACTGAAGGCAACTGAGAAAAAAACAGACACAGGAAGAAGCTACATTTCTCTATCCGTCTCAAAGAAGGGCCTAAGTTTCCCTCTGCCCGCGGGTCCTCTCTCATACTCATACCAGGACGGGCAGAACTCAAGACATCTCCAGACTCTAACATCACAGATGAGAAGACCCTGGGGAGTCTGCACAGCAACCTCACTAAGACAAGCCTTCCCTGCCATTAGGGTCCCCATATGCTCTTCTCCCCATCTTTTACTGTATCTAGATGCTCAAAACTCCAGTCGTGTGTTTATAATACATCTCCAGACATCTGTTTTCATTTATCAAAATGGCAAATAAGCCTCCAGGGATTTTTGTTTTCATTTCTGTCAGTGTCCCCTCTTCCACCCTGTGTGTGCACAGGGATAAAACTCCCGTGGGGGAAAAGAATCAGCAGAATGAATGTTTACAGTGAGGTTAGATTCAGCACGTGCATTCCTGAAGTGAACTAGAAGAATGCTTTTAAAAAAGAAACAGAAAAGACAATTTTTAATTGAGTCTTTTAGTTAGCATTTAAAATAATGGGTTTGTTACACTGTCTTGTTTTGCTGTTATTCCATCACCACGGCTCTCCCATCCATCCTTCCCTCCTCTTTGGCTTCCTACCTTTCGGGGCAGGGAGGGTGTGCACGCGAGTGCCGTGTGTGTGTGTGTGTGTGTGTGTACATCCATCCTTTCCTCCTCTTTGGTTTCCTACCTTTCAGGGCGGGGAGAGTGTGCACACATGTGCCGTGTGTGTGTGTCTGTATGTGCATGTGTGTGCATGTGTGTGTGCACATGTGCGTGCATGTGTTGTTAAATTCTGCATGCGAGAGATCGCATGCTGTATTTTGTATTTGCTCAGAGCAGCACCGCAGGACACACCCTCCATGGTCCTGATAAACAATTTTAAATAAACACCTTTCTACCTGTGACAATGCTGTTGACTTATTTTAGCACAGAAGTCTCTCAGCTGATTATAAAGTAAAAACAGTCTTCTAGTATTTACACTGAGGACAGATACATCTCCTAACGTGGTGCACAGCAATAAGATATACTGAACCTAACTCAGTCACATACCATTATCTCACCTGTTACCTAACTCAGACATTATCTCACCTGCTAATGTCACCTAACTCAGGTAGACAGTCTTATTATTGTTGTTGTTTTAGCTTATTTTTGCAGCTGAGAATATTGGGTTTAAAACTTTGGACAAATTCACCTACCAGGTTGACAACTGAGCCTGGATAGGTAGCCGGACTAGTCTCAGGTTCAGCATACAACAAGCCTAACCACCTCACTAAACAGATGGGAACCAAGACCAAGAGAGGCAAAGTGACTAACCCAGGCCCGCTCAACTGAGTAGGCACGGACAGCAAAGGTCTTTTAACCCAATGGTGTTGATGCCCCACTCCACAAGTTAGTGCAAATCACTTTCTCCCTTCTTTGTTTTATTTTATGCGCATGGGTGTTTTACCTACATATATGTCTAAGCAACATGTGTGTGCCTGTGCCTGAAGGCGACAGAGAGGGAATAGGGTCCTCTAAAGGAGGAGTTAGAGAGGGCCGTGAGCCACCGTGAGTGCTGGGAATCGAACCAGGGTCCTTTGGGAGAACGGCCAGCACTCTTAACCACTGAGCCATCTCTCTAGTCTCCTAATGCCAATCATTACTCACAAACAAAACACTCAAAGGGCTCCCACGCTGAAACCTGTGTCTAAATGTTGTCCTGTGTGTTTGCTTTTCAGGTGAGATCCACGTGGAAGGCCAGGAACATTTTTACATGGAAACACAAAGTATCCTGGCTATTCCGCAAGCTGAGGACAAAGAGATGGTGTTACACTTAGGAACACAGTTCCCAACCCATGTTCAGGTAACATGGGTGTTGCAGAGACCCTGGGATAAGCTTCTCTGCACTCCTGTCTTTCAATTCCCTGCATACTTGACCCGGACTAGAGTCCAGCATAATAAACGTGGGGCAGGTGCCTTTAAAAGTCATCAGAAAATCTTGTGACTGCCAAGGTATAAGACAAGGTCCATCTTTCCCTGTCAAACAAATAACAGTGTGACAATCCCAGGGAAGTCAAGTCTGGGTGCCGTACCGGAACTTCCCAGTGTGGTCCTCTTATGTGAATATACCCATAGGTCATGGTTCAGTTCATGGACAAAGCAATTGCATTCTCAAAGCATTTGAGCTGGCTCAAAAGGCAGTACCTAAACTCTAGTCCTGTAATAGTGGTTGATACTGAAGCAACGGATCTACCCAGGGAATGAAGAAAACCTTCTGAAGTTCTTTTCCCAAAATAGAGTCATTGACCCCAGCATAGTGCCAAGCCCAAGGGGATAGTTGAAGTTCTATCAGAGAAAAGGATCATGAGAAGCATTGCTGGGGCAAAGAGCTGAGGATTTTCTGGTAGCATGCAGGGGAGCTGACTCCTAGTGTCCTGAAGAGATGGCTGTGTGTCAACGGCAGCTATCAGTTTCCATTCGAGGCAATGGAGAGACGTGGCCTTGCCTCTGAGCACAGATGGGCCTGTGGCCTCCACAGTTTGCAGTTTTGAAGCAGACAGAGGCAGCTTTACCCTCAAGCAGCTGGGTGAGCTCTTGACAGTTGCTGGGCATCAATAGCCCTTCTTGTAAATTGCAGAAAGTAACCAAGGTCACCTCTGATGTCCCCGTTGGGAGCTCTGGGACCACAAAGGCCAAGATCACCATTGTCGTCTCCCATGGAGACTTCCTGGCTACAATCAGTCAGTTCCACAGCAGCGGGCATGCCCATAGGCACTAGGCACCCACAGGCTACCATGTCCAGGCAGCAACAAAAGCATCCCAAGAGAGGATCTGAGTGAGCATTTGGATAAATAAACTATATAAATGATTAGTAAACCTAAGATGTCCACCATCATCAGCGACCAAGGAAACCCAAATCAAAGCCACCCACTAGGATGCTTATGACTTAAAAAAAAAAAAGATGGCAGTGTTTGGAAGAATGCAGAGAAATTGGAATCTCCATAAATTGCCAACAGATATGAAAAATGGCACATTTATATAAGCAGAGTTTTTCTGTATCCCAGCAGCCTTTCCCAAATAACCGTACAGAGACTTTTATTAATTATGAAGATCATCTGATAGCGTAGGTTTGTTTTCAGCTAGCTCTTATAACTTAAATTAACCAATTTCTATTAATCTATGCACTGCCCCAAGGCTCATCTACCTCACGTTCATCCTTCCCATCTTGCTTGCTCTGCTTCTCCCGGGATCTCCTCAGACTCCACCCTTCTTCCCAGCATTCTCTCTGCCCTGAAAAATCCCTCCTAGCTATCGGCCAGTGAGCTTTTTATTAACCAATGAGGGTAACACATACTTACAGTGCCCAAAGATTGCCCCACAGCACATTTGCCTTGGAACACAGTTAGCATTCTCTCAGGATGCTGGAAAGAGAGTGGCCACGTAACCCAGCAGTTCCGTGACTAAGTATGCAGCCAAGAGGAAAAGAAGCATGCCTGTGAAGACATACACATCTAACACCTTGTGTGCTAATTTAAACATTTTTAATTTTAAAAATTTAGACACACGTTCATAACAGCTTTCCTTACAAGAGTCTAAAGTGGAAACAATCCATTAACTAATGACAAGGAAACAATATTTATATTCTGTACAGTGGAATATTATTCATCCATAAAAAGCAAGATGCTAAGCTAAAGAAATCAGTCACAAAGACCACATACTGTATAGCTCCGCTGTGTGACCTGTCTGTAGAGACAGGACAGTCTCCAGGCTGCCGGGTATTCAGAGGTTAATGGGAAATAAGGAGTGACTGCCTGATGGATCGAGGTTTCTTTGGGTGTGCTGGAATTTCTGGACTAGACTATAGTGGGTCCAATTTTATCAATGGAGGTGTTGTTTGGACTGGAGCACCAGAACAGCACACAGGCAAGAAGGCGAACAATGGACTCACACTTAGGTGGCCGCGGGGCTCTCTCTTGCAGGAATACGTGTCTGCGGCATTAAAGGTCCCACGGAGTAGAATTGCCTGCCACGTGAAAAGAGCTGGAGGAGCATTTGGAGGCAAAGTGACCAAGCCATCTCTACTGGGAGCTGTCGCTGCTGTGGCCGCCACCAAGTAAGCAGCCCAGGAACCACTGTAACGTCAGCAATCTTAGTTGCGTGAGCCCTTCCAACCCCACATCCCACCTCTGAGCCTGCAACTCAGCTGAAGCTGGAGGGATGGACAGATAGAACCCCAGCCTTACAGCAGCTTGTTCTGAAGCCAGCTGCATGGTGGCTGTATTCCCTTAGCCTCTGCCCCTCTAATTAGAAAACAAACCCTGGTGCAGGTCTGTCTGGGAAACATTGTAACTACCAACGCCAACTAAGATGGCCCCACCCAGGCTAACTCACAGGCTGCTGATACAGAAGGAGAATCTGCGAGACTCTTAGCTTCTTTGTACTCTCCTCGAATGAGCACAGCAGCTTGGCTGGAGCTGGAAGCCAGAGTCCTGAATGGATACTTTACAAGAGGGATCTCTACATAGGGAGACTGACATCTCCAGAACAACAGACCTCCACTTTTAGCCTCAGCAATCCCCTCACAAGCGATGTGTGAATGCCCCTATTATTATCTGAAAGTGACATTCAGAACAAAAGCTTTTTATGCATACACCTGCAAAATGATCGTGGGACTCATTCCTATAACATGCAAAGTAGCCGGACACTTTAATCCCAGAATTTAAGAGGCAGAGGCAGAGGCAGGTGGATCTCTGAGAGTTCCAGGCCAGCCTAGGGCTGTGTAATAAAATCCTACCTCAAGAAAGAAAAAGAAAACCAGGCTGCAGTGGTGCATGTCTTTAATCCCAGCACTTGGGAGACAGAGGCAGGCAG
>LOEQ01005232.1:92624-104352 GCA_001685075.1 Bramus lutescens
CACGGGCCTAAGCACAGGCTATGGTTGGGGGGTGTCTGTGCCTGGCACAGTTTGGCTGCAGGGAAAGTTGTCTTCCTCGTACCCCTTTGCAGATCGGGTTCATGAATAACGGGGAGATCAAGGCTGCTGACGTGCAATATTACATCAATGGAGGATGCACCCCTGATGAGTCTGAGTTGGTAAATACGCCTTCCCAGGGGAGCCCGTGGTCCTTACCTTAGCTGCACAAACCCTTGTCTTACAGCTAACCCGTTCTGCAAAGGGTTTGAGCTGAAGACAAAATCCAAGTCAGTGGCTTGAGATCTCGATGACAGAGGAAACGTTACATTTTTGTTTTAATCCAGGTGATAGAGTTCATTGTGCTGAAATCTGAAAATGCATATTCTATCCCAAATTTCCGGTGCCGGGGCAGGGCTTGCAAAACTAATTTGCCGTCTAACACAGCCTTCCGAGGATTCGGCTTCCCTCAGGCGACAGTGGTAGTCGAAGCATACATAACCACGGTGGCGTCCAAATGTAACCTACTCCCTGAAGAGGTGAGCGATGGGAACCCTGCTAGTAGATCACTGGAGATACCACCTGGGCTGTATCTCGAGATCCTCCAATCTCTGTGTATAGTTTCAAGAAAATACAACACATTGTTCATGATCAGTTGGCACGTTCTACTGTAGTAGGGTCAAACCTGTACCTTCAAGCAATGGTAGTCTTTCTTTTGATTCCGTGAATCAGTTGGGGGCTTTTCTGGTCTGGACCAGCTCATTGGATGCTCAATGGTTCAAAATGGCTTTATTGACATTTCTGATGAGTACTTGACCAGCTTATCTGACAGTGACTTATTTGAGAAGTGTGTTCCCCAGTCTCTCATCCTTCAGTCAGCTAGCCCAGACATTCTCATGGAGGGAGGGGTATTGTAGAGTTCCCAAGGACAGCAGGTAAGTGGCACGCCCTAAGCCGCAAACATTTTTCAAGCCTCTGTCTACGTCACGATGTATGGTCCCATCCTGCCAAAGTCAGTCCAGAGTCCGTGTGAAACTCTACCAGAAATTGAAGAGGATGGTTGCAGCCTTTTGTGCAGCATCCGGCCACAGTTTAAGGCTTTGAAGGGAGACAGAGACATAACTCAGTGGACAAGATCCAGTCTGGCATGGGCAAGACTCTAAAGAGGTCAAGTAGGAATAATTGGGAGTAATTAAGACTTACACTAGAGCCTGAGCACATGAAGTATTTATTGGTAGTCTCTGTTGGCTTTTTTATTGTTGTTGTTATTGTTGTTAACATATACATTTGCATATTTATATACTTGGGGGTTTGGGTTCTTTTTAGCTTTTTGCTTTTTGTTTGTTTGTTTGTTGTCTTGGTTTTTTTGAGACAGTGTTTCTCTGTGTAGCCCTGGCTGTCCTGAAACTCACTCTGTAGACCAGGCTGGCNGCCGCCACAGCCTAACTCTTGAGGGTTTTTTAGACAGACTTTCTCCGTATCAGACATGTAACAAAAACACATGCATGTTCTCACCTTGTAGGTTAAAGAAATAAACATGTACAAGCGAACTAGCAAGACAGCCTATAAGCAGACATTTAACCCAGAGCCCTTGCGAAGATGCTGGAAGGAATGTCTGGAGAAGTCCTCGTTCTATGCTAGGAAGCAGGCTGCAGAGGAATTTAACAAAAAGAATTATTGGAAGAAGAGGGGGCTTGCTGTCATCCCCATGAAGTATAGCATTGGGATGCCCATAGCCTTCTACAATCAGGTAAGGTGGAATACCTATGTCCTCCACAAAGTCCGTCTCCAATGCCGGGCTCTCTGAAAGAGCTCATGCACAAGGAAGGGAATAATAAGCAATTGTGCTGTCCCTCACCGGAGACAAAGAAATGAAGGGCAGTTAGTTCCCCTTAGCGGGAGAGAGCAGGGACAAGGGCTGGGCCCATGGATATTGGGACAGATCTTTGGGATGCAGTATGCAGGGCCTTGGAAAGCATCCCCGGTAAGGTGCTGGTGGAGAGATCCATTGAGGAACCACAACCAAACGTGAGTACTGGAACGTCAGGCCAAGTTTCAAGAGTGAACTCGGATAAACAAAAAGATCCCTTTCTTGCCTCCTCTCTAGTTTCACCGTGACTAGCCAGCTTCTCATGGAGTTCAAGTTCTAAGTTGATCTTTTGCTTTCAACCCCCATTAACACTTTCTCATGCGCTAGGCATCTGGGGTTGGCCAACTATCCCCCTCGCCAGGCTTCTAGTCCCCCGTGGACTAGAAGAATGCAGGCCAAATCAATGGGTCCCGGACCTGACCATCGTTAACATCACGTGGGAGAGCTTGTTAAACCTGGGTAGCCAGGCTACACTGCCAGCTGTGGCTGAGCAGGACCAACTACCTTGGGAGACATGCTCCTCCCCCACCATCGCTGTAAAAGGAAGCCTTTGGAAAGCAGAAAACATCTCCAGGTCCTCTGGTACCCCGAAGGAGTGTGTCTGGAAATTTACTCATCTGGGTTCCAGTCGGGCATGTCAAGTTGAAGAGAGGACAGTGAAGCATGGTCCAGGTTGAGGCCCTGAAGAGACAGATTCTGAGGACGAAGGGAGGGGAAATCCACACATTCACACACCTAAGTTGATGGTTTCAGAACCAGGGTGTCTTGCAAGGGGTTGACCACAGCTCTCTTATCCTCAATGAGAGACGAGAGGCTGGTTAAACCAAAGGAAGTGGTTCATCCAGCAGCCTCAGGTAAACCCACAGCATTTGGCTCTTCCCCAGTTTCCAAACTGGTGTGATGGTTGTTTCTCCCAGGCCGCTGCTCTGGTGCACATCTACTTAGATGGCTCGGTTCTGCTGACTCATGGGGGCTGTGAGCTGGGACAAGGCCTGCACACCAAAATGATTCAGGTGAGACAAGCCTTTGTGCTCTCTGTTGTGAAGCGTATCAGATCGTGCAGGCGCCAGGCAGGTTATTCCCATGTTGAGTCAGAGAGACTACACACTACACACTCAAGCCAATTGTAAGACTTGTTCTGTCTTTCAGGGATGCAAAATGCAAGGGGATGAGGGAAGGGAGCTAAAACGAAGGAAATTTGACATCATTCTTCCTGCACTAAAAGAATCAAGTCCGTGGGTCTTTAGGGGGGAAATATCAGTCTCCAAAGATAAAACTTTTTAAATTCGTGTGGTGACTACTCAAGCAATAAGGAGTTTGTTCAGATCCTCCATTAACAATGACTGCTTCACCTGATGAAAACCTCAGCTCTTGAGAGTTCACCCGTGTGAGGCTGAAACCTGAGCTCAGCTCGCTGCAGGCACCGCTGCCAATCTGCTTGGAGGTTTGGGCAAGCCAAGCACCTTCTATTGTGAAGTGAGTGGTGAGGGAAGGGGGAAAAGAGTCTACACCCTACTTAGGCATTCACAGGGCCTGCCACCGTCCCACAGATAACTCAAAGCGTCTCTCTACGAGATCATCGCAATGGGAAACTTTCCTTTCTTTGCCTTAATGTGAGATGGCAATTGTTGGGTATGACATTTGAATTAGATGTGTATAAGGTAGGTGGAGGGGGGACAAATGGTCACACAGCGTAAAGGCGTGTGTGTGACCACAAACCCATGGCTTTAGATGTTCACCTAAACCAATGACTTTCTGATGTTGTGTGTGTGAGTGTATATGAGTGTGTGTGAGAGAGAATGTGTGTGTGAGTGTATATGAGTGTGTGTAAGCATATGTATGAGAGTGTGTGTATGAGTATGTGTGTGAGTGTATGTGTGAGTGTTTTGTGTGAGTGTGTGTGTAAGCATATGTGTGAGTGTGTGTATGAGTGTGTGTGAGTGTATATGTGTGTGTTTATGTGTGTGAGTATATGTGAGAGTGTATATTAGTGTGTATAACCGTATTATGAGTGTGTGTGTGTATGTGTGAGTGTATGTATGTATGAGAGTGTATATGTCTGTGAGTATGTATGAGTGTGAGTATATATGTTTGTGAGTATGTGTGAAAGAGTGTATGTGTGAGTGTATGTGTGTGTGCGCATGTGCACACCATCACTGTGAAGATCAGAAGGCAGTGGGTAGAGAATCAATTCTCTTCTTCTACCCTATGAGTTTCTGGGAACACGGGTTGTCTAGCTTGGCAGCCGGCATCCTTACCCAGTGAGTCATCTTGCCAGCCCTAAAACATGGCTGGTTGGTTGGTTGGTTGGTCGGTCGGTTGGTTTCTAATGTGTATGAAAAAAAAATGCTCATCAATAAAATACAACTTCCCCGTGAGAAATTGAGAGAAGACAATTTCCTTAAAAATAAACATGATTTGATAAGGTTCTTAGAACTAGAAAACCACACGGTGTTCCAGAACCCTCTCTGGCCGTGTACTTCCTCATGTGTCCTTTCTAAGTGAAGTGTCTGTGAAGTGTCTCTGAGGACAACAGCCTGCTCACTCATCTGTAGATGAGCAGGAGGAGGCACAAGCCTAACAGCAGACCCAGAGCTTCATGCCAACTTCCTCGTACCCTCTAAACCCCGCATGCCGTGGCCATACCATTGCGTGACTTCCACAGAGCAAGTACCCAAGGAGGCACAGAAAAGCTCTTTAGTTAACCGTCTGTCTCAGAAGAGGAGTCTGTCCTTGACAGTGCCATTTAAAACCGAGACTCGGCGTCTGTCCCTGCAGCAGGGCAGCCAGGCTTCACGCTCGGCTCTAGGAAGAATGTCGGCTTTTCACTTGGAAGAGGGCTTCAGGTCAATAAAGTAAACACTATTTCGTTCCGTCTCTGGTAGGTAGCGAGTCGCGAGCTCAACATCCCACAGTCGTACGTGCACTTGTCAGAAACCAGCACCATCACGGTGCCCAACGCTGTCTTCACCGCGGGCTCCTTGGGGACTGACGTCAACGGGAAGGCCATCCAGGTGATTTTTCTTTCGTTTCTCAACCACCAAGCACAGCGGTGAGGGGGCCTTGCTACGCTTGTCCTTTGGGATTAAAGGCGTGCGCCACCACCACCCGGTGCAGTTACACTTGAGGCAGCAGTAACGAGCCGCCAAGTTCGAGTCCACTCAGCAAATTCTGGCAGAACCGAGGCTCCGTGTCAAGGTTTCTGGGGATGTTTGGTGCTCCCCCTGCATGGGCTGTTGACCATGACCCGTGTTTTGTCTCAACAGCTTCCCCTTGTCTTGTGCCAGAATCCTTCTTGCCCCAGGACCTCAGGGCAATGCAGGGAGGTCCCATTTTGGCTTCATGAAGAGTTTGAGCCAAAAAGTGAATCTCTTTAGGAATCCGTTTCCTTTTCTGGAAAACTGAGGCTACAAATGTCACCTCCAGCAGAGAATTGTTAGTGAATCACAGCTGTCACCTCCTCCCTTTCTACTCCCAAACTCTAGAAAAGCACCCATGGGGCTATTAGTCTCCCTCAAAGACCATCTCGACATAATAACCACACCTGGGTGGAAAGGGAAGTTTCCAGACTGCCCGGTGCCGGGTGGTGCTGGCGCACGCCTTTAATCCCAGCACTCTGGAGGCAGAGGCAGGCGGATGTCTGTGAGTTCGAGGCCAGCCTGGTCTATTAGAGCTAGTTCCAGGACAGACTCCAAAGCCACTGAGAAACCCTGTCTTGAAAAACAAACAAATAAATAAATAAATAAACAGGCTTTTTTTCAATTGATATATATATTTATTTAGTATCAACTGGTATCCAGTTTTACATCTTCTTTTTTTTAACACAGACATTTTTATCTGTCTTGTTATTAGGAAATCCTTACTGTAAAGCAAATTTAGACAGAAACCACTAGAAATAGAGAGACAAGGAACCAAGAGCAGGGAGGGTGTAGGTGAGCTGCATGTGTAACCGACACACTCCTGCTTGTTGAAAAGGAAACATAATGAGATATAGAACGAGACACTCACGGCCATTTAAACAGGAGAGGAAGGAAAGCTGACCTGTCCTCTGGCGACCTGCCCAGAGCTGGCACNATTTAAACAGGAGAGGAAGGAAAGCTGACCTGTCCTCTGGCGACCGGCCCAGAGCTGGCACGCCCAGCTCAGACACCCGCACTTTCCCACGCTCCACAGTTCAGCTCCAGCAAAGCAGCATCGGCTCTCAAATTAGTGTCGCCGTTTAGCATTTTCTTAGTGTGTGTCCTAGTGTGCACACTCACCATTTTATTAGTGTGTAGACTGGTGTGCACACTCACCATTTTATTAGTGTGTAGATTGGTGTGCACACTCANTTTTATTAGTGTGTAGACTGGTGTGCACACTCACCATTTTATTAGTGTGTAGATAGGTGTGCACACTCATTTTATTAGTGTGTAGACTGGTGTGCACACTCCTTGTTTTGGTTGTGTAAATGTGTACAATAGAGTTTTAGCTTCAAGGAGCCTCTACTTGGCGCACATTTAAACAACACTGCTGACCTCAGTCAATGCCACAGGACTTTTTCCTCCTGAAGACAGTCCACATGTTACTCACGTATAAGAAATCCTACAAGAGACAGAAACAAGTCTGTGAAACAACCACTGCTAAAATCTCCCTGAATCACTGAAATCTTCCTGTTCTGTGTGCTTTCAATTTCTAACGTCCTCTAAACACTCCTTCTTCAGAACGCCTGCCAAATTCTCCTGGATCGTCTTCGTCCCATCATCAGGAAAAACCCTAAGGGAAAATGGAAGGAGTGGGTGAGTGTTGTGAGTGTTCTCTTTACGACCCCAGCCAGGAAAGAGCAAGGCCACACACATGGGTCAAAGCACTGGTGGGGGGGGGAGCGCCTGTCAGGAGCTCAGCGTTTTCAGAATGATAGGAGGGATAAGTGGTGAGCGTGTTCACCGACATCTGACCTCATTTCAGAGCCAGCGCTTCACAAAGCACCAGAAGTTCAACCCCGAGTATAGCATTTTTTTAAGGATTTATTTATGTGTTATGTGTGCAGTGTTCTGTCTGCATGTCTGCCTGCAGGCCAGAAGAGAACACCAGATCTCATGAGCCACCGTGTGGTTGCTGGGAATCGAACTCAGGACCTCTGGAAAAGCAGTCAGTGCTCTTAACCTCTGAGCCACCTCTCCAGCCCTGAGTATAACATTCTTAAGACCAAAAGATTGGGGACTTTAGAGGTAGGCAGTGGTTAAGAGCATTGCCTGCTCTTACAGAGGATCTGGGTTCAGTTCCCAGCAACCACATGGCAGCTCACAACTGTCTGTAACTCCGGTTCCAGAGGAACTGACTCCCTCTTCTGGCCTCCAAGGGTACTGCATGCATGCAGTGCACATACCTGCAGACAAAATAGACATGGATGGATGGATGGATGGATGGATGGATGGATGGATGGATGGATGGATGGATGGATGGATGGATACATACATAGTTGATAGATAGATACAGACAGATATATAGATAGATAGATGAGACAGATTATTCTACTTTTACTAGTTACATTACAAGCACCACCATCAATTATCCCCTACACAGCTGTCCAGCTGATGTGGCCATGTAGTAGACAGTTGATCAAACCAACAACTGTGTGAAAAACAGAACAGTACTGCATACACGCATGCCTGCATTCACACTCTGTGCATCCACATGTACCTAAGCACAGCCTAGACCCCTCACCAAGAATGCGGACATCATAAAGTAGCTTCACGGTACGAACCAACACGGTGAGAGGCCCAGAGCTCAGCCAACAGCCATATCAAGCCTCTCCTCTACAAAGCATGCCCTGTGTCTTGCACACAGGCTCAAAGCACCCAGGGAGTAAATATGAATTACAGACCTTGGTACAAGCAAGAAGCAAGCCCAGTGTGGAAGGTGCTTTTGTTACCGTCCATAAACTTCTATTTCTTTGAGACGGATCATCTTTTCCAGGTCGCAAAAGCCTTTGAAGAATCTATCAGCCTCTCGGCCACCGGATATTTCAAGTAATGGTGCTTTTATCTGACTGGTGTGGTATTTGGGCAGCCATCATGTGTGACTGGTATTAAGTCTATGGTTCATAGGATCCTTTGAGTAGGAGAGGAAAGAATGGGGGTGGGGGGACACCGAAGATCCTGGCATGGTAGCCGTTACCAACCGAGAAACTCCACAATTGTGGAGCTCCATCCTACACAGCCATGGCCCAGCTCAGCACCAGCACACTGGACGGCACAGTCAGACACCAGACCATCGGTCTCTTCAAAGTCTATCTCAAGCCCCGACTATCCAGTTCCTCAAGGGAAAAAAGGGAGCAGGCCTCCAACTCCACGGCAGAGCCCTGCATCCCATCTGCCCCGTCACCCACAGCCACACCGTGAGCAGACCTCTGAGGGGAAAACGCCTTTGTTTCTTCTGTCCTCTCCTCACAGAGGTTACCAGACAAACATGGACTGGGAGAAGGAGGAAGGTGATGCTTACCCGTACTATGTCTATGGCGCAGCCTGCTCTGAGGTCGAAGTTGACTGCCTGACGGGCGCTCACAAGGTAGAACGATGCTGGCGTGCCCCAAAGGGGCACACAAACACTGGTGTGTTGTCTGCTGGAAATAACAACCAACTCGACCTGCCAGGGACAGATACACAGTCTTGGGTTTCTGTTTTTCTGTTTTCTTAATCCCTTCTCAGTAAATAACATTGTCCGCCGTCTGTTTTCTCCCTGGGTGAAGCTCTTGAGGACTGACATCTTCATGGATGCTGCCTTCAGCATAAACCCTGCCCTGGACATTGGACAGGTATGTGACTCCAGGACACACCCAAAGGGACTTTGTCAATTCCATCTGTAGGAAGATCGTGAGTTTGGGGTCAGCCTGGGCTATAGAAACTGTACCAAAAAAAAGATAGAGAGAGGAAAAAAAAGTGAAGGAAGGGAGGGAGGAAGAAAATANGGGAAGGGGCTTCAGAGAGGTGGGCCCTGTTTGTGTGGAACTTGAAGGGTGAACAGGAGTTTCCCAGGTGGACAGGTTGAGATGGCGAAGGTGAGAACAGTCAGGAGTACATGTAAACACATGTACAGACTTGGAGATGAGAAGAAACGTGCTAACAGGATTTGGGAGACATAAGAGGCACCGTGAGGTCCCAAAGAATGAAACCAGGCAAGATGACGGCACCAGCTTCTCGGGGACACTTGGTCAAAGCTGCCACCGTAGAGGTGGCTTCGAAGAGTGACTTCCTGTGACTCGGAGAGCTCTGCTTTCATTCCCACCAGAGCCTCTCTCTGTTCAGCCGGTTTCATAGACCTCACACCCACAAAACTGTGCCCACAGGTGGAGGGAGCGTTCATCCAAGGCATGGGGCTCTACACCATAGAGGAGCTGAAATATTCCCCAGAAGGTGTGCTCCATTCTCGGGGTCCAGACGACTACAAGATCCCCACTGTCACCGAGATACCGGAAGAGTTGTACGTCTCTCTGGTGCACTCGCGGAACCCCATAGCCATCTACTCGTCCAAGGTAAGGATGGGCAAGCTCTCTGTTCGCTGGGGATAGCAAATCCCAGCGATGTTTGTCCTTAACAAAAATCCCATGACCAGGAAGCTTACGTTGAGGTTTGTGGCCCTGAAGTCCCCATTGGCAGGCTTGGTTTCTTCTGCCCGACTTTCTCCGACTTACCGATGGTCACCCGTACCCATCTGTGTCGGGCTCCCCTCTGTGTCCTTTTCACACTGGACAAGGGTCTAACGGAAGAGCCTCATTTTCACTTAAATCACCTCTTCAGAGACCTTATCTCTGAACGCAGTCGCATTCCTGAGGACTGAGAGAGAGGCTGGCCCTTCCACACGTGTTTAAAGAGAGACAGAATTCAGCCCCTAACAGCCTCCTGTGTCAAGAGATCATGAAACAGGCCTCCGGGGTTGCTTTCTCCTTTGACTTGTAAGTCCCCAAGGCAGAGGGGTGATCTCACAGACTCTTCAACACCAGTAGAGTCGAAACAACCTGGAATCCAGTGAGGCCTGCGGAGAAGTCTCTGGGCGTCATGGTCACTAGCAACGTCCAGCTCATCCCTCCCTCTCCCTGCGGCCTCTCTCGCACCCTTTTCAAACCGGGTTGGGCTCTCAGCTAACTCCACCCTGGCTCTTCGCTCTGAATGTCCACAGCCGCTGGTGCTCCAGGTGTTGGCCCCATGCTTTAACTCACTGCTCCAGGGCACCGGACACTCTCTTCCTGCCTCCATAGACATCCTCCTACATGTGGCATGGCCACATACAGGCACACATACATGTGCATAAAGAAAAATAAATTTTTAAGGCTCGCTGGTGAATTATTCGATGCATAATGCCCTCACCCCGTCTTTTCGAACACATCCAGCAAGTGCCAAGGAGGCCACGTGAGAACAGCCAACTGCTTCACCGTCTACTATGGTCATTCCATTTGGGTTTTGAGTTAAAGGCAAACAATCGGGGGGTAGCTCAGTGGTAAAGCATTTACCCAGCCAACGGGAGACCCTCAGTCCTGCCACCAACACCACAAGAGAAAAAATTAACCAAAAGACAGGTACCCTCGAAGGCACAGAGGGCATGGTCTTCCGGGCTCTACTCGGTAGGAAGGCATGTGTTTCTGGATGCCTGCTTGCCTGTTGTCTATGGTATTTTCACTAGGTGTCCTCATAAGGACCCTCTTGTTTCAATAACTCAGATACACTCCTTCTGGGAGTGATAAAGTCAGAAAAGAGGGGTGTGTGTGTGTGTCTGTGTCTGTGTGCGTGTCTGTGTGTGTGTCTTTGTGTGTCTGTGTCTGTGTGTCTCTGTGTCTGTGTGTCTGTGTGTCTCTGTGTCTGTGTGTGTGTCTTTGTGTGTCTGTGTGTGTCTGTGTCTGTGTGTGTGTCTTTGTGTGTCTGTGTGTGTGTGTCTGTATGTGTGTGTGTGTGTAAACTAAACCCAACGCACCTTGCATTTCTAAGTACTTCGTATGCTTTTCTCAGGGGTTGGGTGAGGCTGGAATGTTCCTGGGGTCCTCAGTCTTGTTTGCCATCTATGATGCGGTGACGGCTGCCCGCAGAGAGAGAGGCATGGGTGACACCTTCCCCATGAACAGCCCAGCGACACCTGAAGTAATTCGCATGAGCTGCACAGATCAGTTTACGGACATGGTAAGGGACGTCCGTATGGTCCTCACCCCAAGGGTAGACTTCATTGTTCTGGATATGGATGTGATAACCGCGACGACATCACAGGCCATGTCCATCTTTCCCAATGGAAATTCCCCTCTGGCCTTCACTCACCTCTTCCTGCATGCCTCCAAATGCCTTCAAACGCTGGCTTGCTTCAGGCTCTAAAGAAAAAGAGCACTAAAGTGGCTGATTGCTTCTTTAAATAGTTTATCAAAATGCAGTTGATGTGGCCTTTCGATTACCTCATTTACAGGATCTCTGGCCTGCTCAATGACGCAGCAAGTATCTGTTAAGCAAACATATAGAAGTAATTGAAAGGAAATGACCAGATATCTAGGCACACCTTCCCGTGCCTTGCTACCAGGTACTAGATAGGACACGGTTCCATTTGCCGGCTGAAAACCCTACACACAGGAATGTCACAGAAAACATCTCTTCATGGCCCTGCTGCCTGCAGCCCAGGTGAATCATGGGTATAAAATCCAATAGCACCGTGTGGTCTGGAGACTGCAGTGCTGAACGTGGCTCCAGGTCATCCCAAACATTAGAGGGTAAAGCTGGGGTGTAGCACAGCGGCAGAGCACACACTTAGCTTTCAAGAGGCCCTGGATTCCATCCCCAACACCAAAAGCAAACAGAAGGGGCTGGAGAGATGGCTCAGAGGTTAAGAGCACTGACTGCTCTTCCAAAG
>LOEQ01005232.1:106649-119101 GCA_001685075.1 Bramus lutescens
CGAGCTCAGGCCGGAAGCTGAAGATCAGCCTGCCTCAGCGGATGGGGGAGGGAGCGGGCATGGCTTGTACGAACAATCATAGCAGCCACCACCACTCAGCTCCTTTGCTTTTTGGTATCTTTCTTTCCATCTTACATTGCATCTTTCCCAAGGAAATGCATCTAGGAGCTCTCTCGGGAAGTTTAACCTTTTGTTGAGGACCTGTGGACTCAGCAGTAAGACTTCCCATTTTCTAACCTCTGTCAAAACAAATGATGGTGTTGTTAACATGCTTGAGACCAGGTCAAAAGAACAGGTTGGGGGCCGGAGAGGTGGCTCAGAGGGCTCAGAGTGTTTGCTGTCACACATAAAAACCTGAGATCCTGTCACCCACAAAGAAAGCCAGCCAGGGCTCCTGCTGCCGCAACCCCAGCACTGTGGAAGCTTTGGGGCTTGTTGGCTCCCAGCCTAGTGCTAAGTTAGATGAGAAGGCCTGTCTTAAAGAAATAGGTGGAGAAGAACAGAATAGCTTTCCCAGTGCATTCCTCCAGCCTCCATGAATGCTCGTGTGTGTGTGTGTGTGTGTGTGTGTGTGTGCATATACCACATTCACACCAAAATAGAAAGCACAGACCAGCAGGAGGAAGGCTCACCAGTTGCTACAACCTACTCCAAGGTGTGGGTACTCACATGTGTCTTTAAGTATTTAATCTTTTAATTCCCCCCAACAATCTACACTTCCTGGAACCTAACCCACAAATTCATTACATCTGGACGACAACAACAATAATAATCTCATTACATAACATGCTTTGGTCACAGAACACAGAGGATCATTTGAAATCGGAATGAAAGCCTTCCTGTGAGGCTAGCCCTCCTAGGGAGCTCTGCTAGGCGCTGGGGGTGGGNATAGTCATTCTCAGCTGTGGCTCTTCAGAGCAACATCACTGGCATCCAGGAGACGTGACCATGGTCAGTAATGGCAGGTCTGCTTTCAGGGAACAACTCCCTGATTGGAGTCCACATTAGTGTATTCACGTGCGGTACCAGAAGCCCAGCTCAAAGCCCAATGCTGGGGAAGCCATCGGCAGAGCAGGTAGCTACAGCTACTGTTTTATGTGGACGTGATGTGCCTGGCATGTCACCTTCTACGTGATTGTGTCTGCACCGATACGTTAGTTCTTCGGGGCTCCTTTGTGTCTGCGCCCATGCGCTAGCTCTTCGGGGCTTCTTTATGCGCTGGGCAGAAACTAGAGAGACTGGAAAGACCTCATTAAATGTAAATAAACGGGACATCTCTGTCACCTCAGACATTCCAGGAGAAGGTGTGTAGAGACCGTAGCAGCTGGAGGAAGTGCAGCGCTGTCTTCCCGGGCTGGCACTCTTGACTCAGGGCAGCTATGATTAGCTCCATTAGACCCATGAGGTCAGCCCTCAGCGTCTTCTCAGGTGAGGGCTTGTGAGCTGCCATTCCTCCTGAGAATTTATACATGTGTGTGTGAAAATGGCATCCTGAGCCAGGTGGTGGTGGCGCGTGTCTTTAATCCCAGCACTTGGGAGCCAGCCTGGTCCACAATTCAAGTTCCAGGATAGCCAGGACCATTGCACAGAGAAAACCTGTCTCAAGAAAACAAACAACAAAAAACAAAAAGGGAGGGAGAGAGAGAGAGAGAGAGAGAGAGAGAGAGAGAGAGAGAGAGCTGTGTAGCTCCAGCTTCCCTGGAACTCTCTCTGTAGACCAGGCTGGCCTTGAACTCAGAGACCTGCCTGCCTCTGCCTCCCAAATGCTGGGATTAAAGGCTTGTGCCACCACCACGTGCATATTATACATTAGTAAAAAACCCTGAACTTATCCATTTAGACTTCTCTTCATTTTTATTAATGAGGTTGCTTTTTGTTTGAGTGCTTGTGCATACACACTCACCGTGGAGTGGCCACTAGACGATGCATTTAAACCAGTAAAGGCCTTCCTGCCTCTCAGTCCCCAGAAAACGCAGGTTTGCTGCCCCCTCCTGTTAGCCAAGATCTTAGTGTCATGATGACTACTTTCCCTCAGGGAAAATTAACCTTGCTGGGGATGTGTTCCAATTAGGAGAGTGCCTTCCTAGTTAGTTGGAGCCGTGGGTCCAACCCCTGCACGAACTGAGCATGGCAGGAAGCATCCATAATCCCGGCACTCAGGAAGGGAGGCCGGAGGATCAAAGTCATCCTCTGAACAGCAAGTGTGAGGCCAGGCTGGAAATACATGAAATTCTGTCAGAGAAAGGGAGAGAGCTAGAGACAGGGACAGGCGGATTCTGAGAACTTGTAAAACAGCCCATTTGTCTTTGGGGTTGCAGGTGGCCTCAGGTCTTCTATCTACAACCCGGCCTGGAAATTGGAAACATTCAAATCTTTGGAGTCTGTCACTCCTGCTCAGAGGAAATAAAATAGCTAAGTGAAGCTTCAGCAGCTTCTGAAACTCACACAAAGCACATGGCATTTTCGACAGATCTTTTTGTTACGGATACGTTTAAATCAACCATTTTGTAGGTGCAATGTAAGTCCTATTCTGGTAAGTACTTAGTAACTAAGCGTTTTTTAGAAACACAGGAAGGGGACAAACGTCTCATTTGGACTTCTAGGTGATGAAAAACATAACGGGCTTTGGTCATGTCATGCAAGGGACTGCTTGGGCACCTATAAAACGTGACACTCTGGCGCTGGAGAGATGGCTCGGTGGGTAAGATCACTGGCTGCTCTTCTAGAGGGCCCCGGGGTTCAATTCCCAGCACCCACATGGCGGCTCACAACTGTCTATAACTCCAGTTCCAGGGGATCCACCTCCCTCACACAGATACACATGTGGGCAAAACACCAATGTGCATAAAATAAAAACGAATCATTAAAAAAAGTCATTCTATAATTTAGATTCACAGGAGGCCCAAGCAAGAGAGAGGTGGAAACAGAAAAAAGTTCAAAGAGAAACAGGAAGTGGCAGCTTTTAAATTCGAAGTTGCGGCAAGTTTGGGACAATGCAGAGAATCTGATTGTTACATCTCTCTTCAGCTGCTGGATTTATTCAGGTGGTTAAGATTCAATTCCAAGCCCCTGTAAGGAAGACATCCGCCCCTCCCCTTCCTCTCTTGGTGTTCTCCATCAGGGAGATGCAGCAGCAGCCACTGCTGGAAGCCAGGCAAACCCAACAGGGAAGGAACACTGTAAATCCTGGCAGTGATGAGGAGATAGAGAAGAAAAAAGAGTAGAGAAAGTCTTGACTTCTGTGTTAGGGTCAGCAAAATGTCCTAGAAAGACAGGACCAGGTGTAGCGATTCAGCCACACAACTCGGCTCACACTTCCAGGTCCCCAGGCCACGCATGTGCGGACAGGCCCTCAGGCAGAAGTGCCTAATGGCCCCGGGAATCTTAAAGGACCCCAAGAGATACATGGTTGCATCATCTACATATGACGCAGCTGCGTGAGCCCTTGTGCATATGCGTGAACTTCGTCATCTGGTCATCTGTGTATGATGCAGCCACGTCATCCCCCTGTGTGCATGTGCTAGGCAGCCCTTAAAAGCTGGAGGCGCCATCTTCAGCTTCCCCTCTCTCTCTTTCTCTCTCTCTGCACACTGACTTCCCCGGGCCTGTACCACCCCCTCTAATAAACTCCTAAGAGGGTTTGCTGCATGTTCCGTGTTTCCTTCTCACTCGCGCTAGGTAATTTCACCAGGGAGGGTCTCCAGAAATAACAGAAAGCAAGGAGTGCCAGGGCAAGCGTGTTTAGGATTTTGGCTAGCATCAAAGAAGACACAGAATGGGGAAGCAGGGAAACCATGCTACTTTCTATCACAACTTAGAAAACCTGTCAGGCTTAGCAGTGAAGATCTGCAAGCGACCCATCCTCTGTTATCTGCCTTCTTTCTCCTCTTCCAGCCTAAGGTGTCTTTCACTTAGGTCCCAAGGCTCTTACCTTTCCTCCCATGGTCCCCGCTGCTGTGTGTCTTTGTTCTATGCAGTGATGTATTTAGGGCAGTTCGCTTTCCTTGTTAATCCTGCTCTACTAATCTGGTCTATCACCGACTTAATCCTGCTCTACTAATCTGGTCTATCACCGAGTTAATCCTGCTCTACTAATCTGGTCTATCACCGACTTGGTCTGTTCTTCTCTAGGAGTATTGGGGGAGGGGGCATCAGGTAATGCCCTCTTTATTCCACCAACAGCTCTGGCTGGGATTGTGTTCCATCAACTTGGAATGGTTCTCTCTCTGGCTGTGGGGTCTGTAGTAGTTTCCTCACATGTCCCCAGCCATGGCAGTCGCCAGCAACCCTGGCATTCTGCGGCTTGTAAGGCCATCATTCCAATCTCTGTCTCCCCCTTCACATGGGGAGGCCATGTATATTTGACACCAAATCTTACTTCCCTTAAATGGCACCAATCATTGGGCTTAGGAGACAATCTACTCCAGCTTGACTTCATCTTCACTTGGTTATATCTATGATGACTTAATTCACAAATAAAACCACCTTGAGAACATAGTTCAAGTCCCAATAGCCCCTGCCTAGCTTTTCTGACATGTCGGCTCACTGGGCTCCTGCTCATTTATTGAAGTACCTGAAGAGGCACAGGAAATACAAAAGGCAAAATGATCTTGATTGAAATCTATCCCTTCCATCCCAAGCACAACAGGAGCCCTGCTGAGGAGAGTGGAGGAGACTTCTCAGCCTTAATGACCTTCTAACTCCTCTGACCCAGACTTGGGGACAAGAAGGGGTCAGCCAACCTGTGGGGCTCCTGACCTCCTTCCTATTCACACTAATCTCGAACTTTCTCTCCATGCCCCAAGGACCAAGGTTTTCTCCAGATCCAAGGTTTATGTGGTGCTGATGTGTAAGGATTCCCAGCTTCCCACAGACGCAGCAGCCACCTGGTGTGGGACAATTGTTTGTATTCTGTCAATTATATTTTAAATAAATGCTGATTGGCCAGTAGCCAGGCAGGAAGTATAGGTGGGACAACCATACAGGAAGTAGAGACTGGTCAAAGAGAACAGGAGAATTCTGGGAAGAGGAAAGCCCATTCCTCTGCAGTCNAAGAATAATGGGCTAATATAAATTGTAAGAGTTAATAAGAAGCCTGAGCTAATGAGCCAATCAGTTCATAGTTAATGTAGACCTCTGTGTGATTTCTTTGGGACTTAATGACTATGGGAACCAGCCAGACAGAAAACTCAGTCAACAGCCACCTGCTTTGGCAGAGGTAGAAGTTCAAACTGGGAGAAACAAGGAAGGGACCTCATACTCATAAAGGTTGAGAACGGAAGGTCTTGGCCAAGGGCATTTAATGATCTACCCAAGATCTCAAGCTTCGAAAAGGATATACTATAAGTCTATCTGTCTGTCTGTGTCCCATCCCTGGGTTTTACTTTCTACTTCTGATTTGGTTTTGTTATAGGCCATCTTGAGGATTGAACCCAGAGCCTCAAGCATGTTGGGCCGGATCTCATCCCTAATCCTATATTGGGGTTTTAAAGAGTTCAAAACACGAGAAAGCCAGCACTTTTCCATTGACATCAGCAAACAAGATACGTTACTCTCCACCCCACATGGAAGATTAATTTCCTTACCGGCTGACGGGGTGTGCCAGCCAGCTTTCTGTTACTATGACTAAGTAAAGCACCTGCAACAAACAACCATGAGAAGGAGAAATTTGTCTTGACTCAGCTTCTGCTGCTCCCATCATTTGGCCTAGTTGTTTCCAGGCTGGCGAGGCAAGGCATCATGGGAGGGAAACACGGCACAGAAGCTACTCACCTTGTGGTGGCCAGGAAGCAGAGGGCACAGAAGTAGGAAGGAGTATGAGCAAGCAAGAGAAGAGAGGAGGGGAGGGGAGAGGAAGAGGGAGAGAGCAGGAATAAGAAAGATTTACACATCAGTCATGGCTCCAGCGACCTACTTTCTCCAACTAGGTCACACCTTCTGATACTTTAGCTATTTAAATTGCCATTAGCTACAAACTCATCAACGGGCTAACCTTTCAGGAAGTCAGTGTCCTTACGATCCAATCCCCTCGATAATGCTACCATAGAGGGGAACCAAGACTTAATCACACAAGCTGCGGGGTACACGCCATAGATAAACTATAACATAAGATTCTTTGATACAAATCACGGGACCTTTTTAACAGCACACATTCAAGCACCTGGGTCAACAGAGAAGTTTCACTCACCAAATAGAGCAATTCGTTGAAAAGCGAAGAAGTTTCGGTCTAGGATGCAACTGAGTGGGAAAGTACTTGTCTCATAAGAGACTTGAGTTCAGCTGGGCGGTGGTGGCACACGCCTTTAATCCCAGCACTCGGGAGGAAGAGGCAGGCGGATCTCTGTGAGTTCAAGGCCAGCCTGGTCTACAAGAGCTAGTTCCAGGACAGGCTCCAAAGCTACAGAGGAACTCTGTGTTGAAAAGAGAGAGAGATAGAGATAGAGATAGAGATAGAGAGAGAGAGACTTGGGTTCAGTCACCAGCTAAACACACACACACACACACACACACTTAGTCTACCTTTAGAGAAGTACAGTATACATCACTGAAGACGCAACATACTTTTTTAAAATAGACATAGAGAGGTCAAACTCAGACTGACTTGAAAATTTCCCCACTGCTGGCTTGTTTCCACAGCCCCGTGCAGACCCCTGGGACAAGAAGTCTTCCATGGTATTATCCCGACAGTGAGCGTTAAACACCTCAATACGGATGTGCCAAGCAAGATGTGCCCATGATGTAATGGTGGCATGAAGGTTATGGGGTCACCCGCTGCTTTCTCTTTCCATCTGAGGCGTGCCCCACAGTAGGGAAGGCACAACCTGGTCAGAAGCCCGTGGCAGCAGACGTCATAGGCTCCAGGAGAGAGCCTACTGCTGTTATTTAACTAAATTTATATCCTGCTATTAGTTAGCTAAATTTATAGGTTGTCAAACTGCCTTCTCGCTCTTTGTAATCTTTGCCTGCCTGTGTTGGACAGTGGCCAATGCAGAGACGATTAACCGGCCAAAGGGATGAGAATAAAGTGACTTTCGGGTGCTCGGCCCTAAATGGGGCATCTTTATCAAACCCCTCCCACAAGGCCCAGGGAACATTTCAGAAAAGGGAGTAGAGTACTGTGAAACGCTGTGTTATGAACATGCCTCGGGCATTATAGCCATGAGCTCACAGCAGTTATGGTCATTTGCATAGTTATGTTACCTTATGGTGTGAGATCAAGCCAACAAAAACTGTTCAATCTTCTAATTGGAGTCAGTGGGTTACAAAATTCTGAAAAGTTAAGGCTATGCAGGTGGGAAGGGTAGCGTTGAGGACATAGGTGGGAAGAATAGAGAGGAGATTGGGGTAGAGATGATCCAGATACATGGTAGACATGTATGAAATGGTCAAAGAATAAATAAGAGGTTAAAAGATTTTACAAGTATGCAAAGCGAATAATTGCTTTATCGCGTTGTCTTAAGTAAGACCTGAGAGTAAAGAGAGACTTAGAAACTATGTGCATCTCGCCTGCTCACCAGAGAGCCTTTTGCTCGTTCTAAAGTGGACAGTTTCCAAACTGAGCGGCCGGACACCGTGGAAGCTTGTGACGGGGGTGAAAGCCAGAGGCTTGCAGGCCTCACCCTGGCTACAGCCGGACCATTTCCCCCAATCTGTTTCTATCCCTAGACTTCATGCAAACAAAAGTTTCCTTTGCTTGAAAAACACTTCTCTGAAGAACTTAGGTTGGTTTTCAGTTTCCCAGACTTTAATCCATTTGTTTACCTGAGTACTTTTTCACATCACCTGAATCTAACACCTTAATCCAACTTCAGTGGACAAAGTGTTTCCTCCTCTGAATGCCTATCCTTGGAGGGCTTATCATAATGAGTATTTTTGGATCTCCTCAATACATACGCTTCTATCACCGGCACCCTGGAAACTCCCACGCACGGCGACCCTGTGTTCTTTGCAGATACAAGTTGCCCTCACCCAAAAGGGAGAGGTCTGAACAGCATGTGAACCCTTAAAGCAACCCCTGCACCGTTTCCCCTTAAATGAAAATAACCATAGGAAGGGTGGGTGTCTCCATGGCTCCTCTTCCCCTCTATTATCAGGTTCTCAGGGGTCAATGCCCCATTCACCTTCCAGGGTTACTGTGTCTTCCTCAGAAGTCCCCTCTGTTCCGGTAGCAAACAGGAGCGTGGGAGCAACCAAGTAGAGACAGAGGGAAGTCTGTAATCATTGCAGATGTGGGGGAACCTTCTCCAGTCACTAATAATTACTTCACAGGCCCTGGGCACATGATGGAAAACTGAGCATCACATCCCCACCTTCCTGGAGCTTCTGTTCGAGTGAAAAAAGCAAAAAGAAATGCTACACTGTGTTAAGAAGCAATGAGAAGGCCAGGCGGTGGTGGCACACGTCTTTAATCCCAGCACTCAGGAGGCAGAGGCAGATGCATCTCTATGAGTTCAAGGCCAGCCTTGTCTACAGAGTGAGTTCCAGGACAGCCAGGGCTACACAATGAGACTTTGTGTAGAGAAGGAGGAAAAGAAGAGCAGCAGGAACAACGAACGCCGCCCATGAAACAAAGCAGGGTGGCAGGACCCACTGTGACAAGGGTGCTATCAGGTGATCAGGAAACGGTCAGTCCCGAGTCACAAGAAGGACCCCAGCCACGCCAAACCCTGAGAGAGAAGCTGAGTCCAAGGGAACAAGATATACCAAGGCCCTAGGCCAGAAGAGTTAAGCCTACCCCATAAGCAGGAAAGGGGCCAACACGGCAAAGAGCCTGAAAGAGGGAAAGAGGGCGTTAAGAAACATTCTGAGAAGAGACCTTGGCTCAGTTCCCCGGGACATCTTCAAGCGGTGTACTTTTCCTGCAGAGTGATCTTGAGCAGAAAGAANCCAAGGGGGTAGGGGGTGGGGGTGACACCCCACACCTACACCTCAACTTAAGCAAAGACTGAATCCAACTGTGTGTTTTCCTGCGAGGCATCCTTTACCCAGAAAGAATGAGGAAGAAGCTGGGGAAAGTGGAGCGAGCACAGGGGTCTTGGGAGGCCTACTGCTCACTTTCTGAGAAGGGTGGGATACATCCAGGATGGAGGAAGGATGCAGGGTTGAGGCGTCATAGAGTGGGTTTAAGCTCAGGTGGTTGTGGATGTCACACCATGCTCTCAGATTTCAGAGAAAGCAAGCAAGAGGTTGAGGCGGCCTCCTGAGCCAGCTTCAAAGCCAGGCTTGGTGGGAGGTGAGGGACCGGATTAGAGGGAGCCACGCAGGGCTCTGGACTTTAAAAAGCCTCAAAGAGAAAACTCCCCACCCCCAATTGCTCCTGCCAGGACTGCGGGCTGCCTGCTTCCACTCAGGGAGAAATTCTTTTGGTTCACTTCTGTAGCTGGCATTGGGAAGTGTTCCTGCCCAGAGCCAGGAGGCCAGACTTACTCAGCAGAGCCATGCCTTGCCCATCCCAGAGCTCGGATGAACTGGTGTTCTTTGTGAATGGAAAGAAGGTAAGGGATGGGCAGAGTGAGCGCTGTCGCTGTGGCTTACTACAGGGAACCCTTGCCTCCAGGGCACGCTGAGGAATCTGGATTGACACCTCCAGTCCAGTCCAGGTTTGGGAACCCATCCTGACTTGTCTTTGCTCCTCTCAGCCAGCAAGGGTCCTAGCAATGGGGGGAGGGAAGCAGGTAAGCCTTGGGATTTTTTTTTTGCACAGCCCTGGTGCTGTCAATCAATTCACTGCCCTCTCTTGCATAACTTGACAAATGATTTCACCTCCCTGAGCTCAGAGGCCTCCTGTCTGTCATCTGCTTCCCACGGCTATGGTAAAAATGGGAAGAACGAGGGTCAGGACCTGGCATGCTGGGATTTGGAGTCCAGACCAATGCAACTTCCAGGCCAGGGGGCTGGGATGGATGCCAGGGACCAGGGCTACGCGCCCAACTTAACACTGTCATTGGTTAAGAAGCAGTACGGAAGCCATGGACCCTGTAACACGGTTCGCGGCTCAAACTCCATTTTAAATGGAAATGGATCCATCTTTGTTTTTCTATTTATCGCGTCAATTTCTCTAGGGCAGCCGTTCTCCACCTTCCTAACGCTGTGGTCTTTTAAGACAGTTCCTCATGTTGTGGTGACTCCAATAATACATTTTCATTGCTATTTTGTAGCTATAATTTTGATTCTGTTATGCATCATAGTGTAAGTACCTGTGTTTTCCGATGGTCTGAGGGGATCGCTGTGAAAAGGGTCAATCGGCAAACCCTGTGGCTGATAAGCCTCGACAAAAATACTACTCGCCAGGGTGGGGACGTTAGGATCTAGAAATATTAGTAAAGAATATGAAGATGCGAAAATAATAAGACAGAAAAACACAGAATAGTAGTGGGAGGGAGTGCCAGTGAGTACTGAAATTCACCTGCGTTTAATTTCCAACTGCCTAAAACACCCCTGACCCCAAAAGGTAGGAGGAAGACAAAGACCACATTAACAGGACACAAGGAAATGAAGAGACCAATTGAAGGTCATGGGCTGCATTCACAGTTAAACATTCTGTTGCTGGAACAAAACAACTCACACTCACACCCTAGACCAAAACATTCTGTAGGCAAACCANGGGAGGGAGTGCCAGTGAGTACTGAAATTCACCTGCGTTTAATTTCCAACTGCCTAAAACACCCCTGACCCCAAAAGGTAGGAGGAAGACAAAGACCACATTAACAGGACACAAGGAAATGAAGAGACCAATTGAAGGTCATGGGCTGCATTCACAGTTAAACATTCTGTTGCTGGAACAAAACAACTCACACTCACACCCTAGACCAAAACATTCTGTAGGCAAACCACTCCCTGAGTGAAATCTAATGTGATCTCCTTCACGGAACTGAAACTTAGTTGGATTCTTAGACTTTTGTTTGAAGTAGAAACATATAAATAAATAGCTTTTCCATTGGTCAAGGCTTTGGAGACCCAAAAGCCAGAGGGGGTTCCTTCCTCTATCAGCCCCAGATTGAATTATGAGCCCAGAGTGACATGGTGTAGTCAGAACCAAGAATAAGAGATAGACAGGAGGGGAGGGAGGAGGAAACCCTGTGTGGTGGGAGTCTGTGGATAGTTTGTATGGGAGGTGATCACATTCTCTGTAGGTATTGTAGGCCTGGGGTGACAGTAAGGGCCACAGAGGAGAGGTTTTGTTGTTTTTCCATCCATGAGGCACCTCCTCCAGCCCCAGGGAATAGTTCTCACCTTAGAAGTATCTTCCTACAGATTTCTATTCTTTGAGGTACGCAAAAGTATCTTCCTATAAATTTCTATTCTTTGAGGTATGCAAAAGCGCTTGTCTCCCTTCTGGGGAGAAAGAAAGAAGCTACTGTTGCCCAGTAAACCTTCCTTTTTGGTCCTGTGACAGCCCACTTTCCTGTCACACAGCAGAGCAGAGAGAGGTGTTCCCATGACATCCCAAGGCGAAAGCAAAGTGACCTACATGGGGAAAAAAGGAAGCAAAGAAAGTTCCCGGGTGACTTTCCGTGTGAACTCCCCACTTTCTAAAGGAAGATATGGGGTTAATCTAATGGCCCCACTAGACACACTCCGGGACTTGAGAGGGTGTCCAGATGGGGAGCCAGCAGGCCCCAGAGCCTCCCCATGATAACAATAACTGTTCCCAGTGACTTCCTGCGGCCCCTGAGGTCACCAAATGTGTCCTACAGCTGTCCCAGAGATGGCAGAAATGTGCCACCCAGCCTTCCTCCCTGTGGGGCACAATCCAAGTTTAAAACCCTTCTAAAGACTCCGTAGGGAGGTTCCACGAGGGCACAGGGCAGAGCAAATGTGAGTGCGTGTCCCAAGATACCGTCACACCGCAGTGAGTGGCTCCTGATCCCTGCCCCACAGGAAAATCATTTGCTAAACTGGCTACATGAGGCTCCTGCCCTGGGAAAGCCCATGAACACCGTTTGCCCTCAGAGCAGGTCTGGTCAGCTACAATCATCTCCGACATCAAGCAGATCAAGCTGACCACAACAGCCGTTCTGCTGAGTCATCCACCCAATCCCATAATCCCTCCTGTTTCCAATGCAGGTGATGGAGAAGAACGTGGACCCGGAAGTCACTCTGCTGGCCTTCCTGAGGAGGAGCTGGATCCTTTTGATTGACAGTCTCAAGCACGCCTATGCATGCCTTACAGACCTTAAGAATTTAAATCACTGTGGTTGCACAGGTGATTGCGCTCTACCGAGCCCTTTGGCCCTTGCTTGTCATTTGCTTTTGGCAGTGGCTCGAAGAATATCAGATTAATCGGGCATGGTTTAGAGAAGATAAAGTTTCCCAGCATTGCTTGTGTGTGACTGAATAGGATGAAATAGAAGCTAACCGATTTGCTTTAGCTCTGCTGAGTCACAGGAGTGTTATGTAACAGAGACTCCAAATTCTCGGGCTGGAGAGATGGCTCAGCCATTAAAGGCTAG
>LOEQ01005233.1:2747-24313 GCA_001685075.1 Bramus lutescens
ATCCTCAGGACTGTCTCTCTCTGTTGACCAGAAGCAGCCCCCTGCCTAACTTAGGGGGAAAAAGCAGGTAGAGAAAGAACGGGCCCAGCTGTGGCTGGAACAGGCAGAGAAAAAAGGTGCTTTTAACAAGAAATTGTAAATTACCTTTAACAAGGTGACTGTCTACAACTGTGATAAGCCACTGTCAGTTCCCCCCTCTGCTCACTGAGTCCTGCTGAGGTTACCCACATACCAACCCCAGCTCTATGTGGAAGTCAAAATGAGGGTGAACAACTAGGCTGCTCCCCTGTTCTGGTTGTAAAAGCAGAATTGGTACACCTCTGGTGAACCCAAACATCTAGTCCAGAACTCCGGAAGTTCCCCACCCCTTCCCCCATCTGTCAAAGTGGCAACAGGAGGAGCCAGGAGCAGCTGCTGAGAAGCAGGTCTACTGCAGCTGCTGGGCACGCACAGAAGAGACAGGGTGTTAGGGAAAGGCTGGGGGTTAAGCGAAAAGTCCAAACCACAGTTGAAGCCTAGCATCCTCAGCGGCACCTTTAAAGGACGTGCCATTTTTAATCCGAAAGGAATAGGGAATTCTAGAGGATGGGAGGGAAAGGGACATGGATGTCTCATGCATCCGTGCTAGGGACATCCATCCCATGATGACCCTGTATTGTCCACACCAAGGAATGAGCATGGTGTTTGGAGGCAGGCTGATGGCAACACCATTACACCAGCATTGTGTCCACTGTCAAGGACTGAGTCAGGACATGCCACACTCAATGTTACTAATGTTCTAGAGCTGTCTTATCCCTGTAGCCCATAGATCTCATGATGACATGGCCTTGAATATGGAGATGTGGAATTACTGGCTGTCCCTTAGTCTTCCAAGAGCAACCAGAGTCCTTAGAGCAAACTGCATTCCTACTCCTGGAGATCTGAATTCCCTGGGAAAAATCATGGGTTTTCTTGGAACTGACTGGATTTGTTGTTGAGAATCTTCTCATTGCCCTTCTCTTATTCCCAGGGCGAAAATTCCAGAATAACTTTGTAATCTGGATGGCTCCCTGTGTTTCCTCAGTGTGTGATGTAGACAGGGAGTGGAAAGGACCACACCTCCTTGTGAACTTTAAGTCACCTCCCAGGTGTTATCTATACTCTAAGAAGTGAACAAAACAATACCTTTCAAGACTCATGAGAAGACCCAATAGTTCACCTCTGCTCCCCTCAGCACACATTGATCTTCAGGAGCAGCAGAGCTGAAGTTCCCCCATGAGAAATGGTGTCCTGTCTTCCCACTGCCACTCCTCATGACTCATGTCACCAAGAAGGATTTCTGCCATTAAAAACCATTTCCAAATCTCACTACCTTGTGTGGGGACTCACAGCTGGCTTCAAGTTATTAGGGTCCCAGTCAGGAATGTTGAGCGCCACCTGAGAAATCAAGCACCTTTCCACAGAATCCTGAAATCTTGTCATCTCAAGATCGAATGGCCTCCTCATGGCAAAGCACTTAACAGTCTTTTCTCTTCCAGACCAATTGTGGTGCAGACCTATAATAGCAGGAAACGGAGACAGGAGCATCACTTCAAGTTCTAGGCTAGCTTGATATAGAAAGAGAGTTGCCGTCTAGCAAGAACTTCACAGGGAGACTTTATCTCAAAACCATAAACATTAAAAAGCATTTCTGCTGTCTTTGGTGCCAAGAATCTATTGGAGTAATATCATAGAGCAATAACAGTCCCCATAACTGCTTCAGATCAGAAAGGAAGAAAGATCCTGTACCTGGAAGTTACCTTGCCAAATTGCGACTTGATCCTAAGTCTGAGAATACAGCAGAAGGCCATCCAGGAAGAATGGCTGATTTGGGAATGTGGTTGTGCCTGTGTTAATATTGGGAATCTTCCCCCACCCAGGCTCTCAGGCACTGAGCTACCCAGAAGGAAATCATGGGGCTCTGCTGCCATCTAGTGCTCTGGTTTTCTTGCTAGCGTCGGCTTGGGAAGCCAAATGAAAATCTCTTTTTCATTTTCCTCTCTAGTCACCTACCTTCTTCGAAGGCCCCTGCAGGGTACACCTGCGCTCTTCATAGTATCAGGCCCTAGATGAAGACTGTTGTTAGCAGCCTAGATTGTCACCCTCTCTGGTCTCTGAGTTGTTGTAAAGTCACGATTTCCTTCAGATTTAAGTGGCTTGAACCTGGACAATGTTATGAAATGATCTCAGTGGGGGGACAGTGAGATTTCACCCCTAGAAGAAGAGCTGTGGGATTCTCTGCAGTGCCTGGAAGGGAAGTCTGTGCCACTGCATGGATGTGATGCATTTCCCTGTCTCCCTGTCTCAGCCTAGCCTGCTCCTCAGCCTCCAGAACCTGGCTAAGCTGTAGTAGGAACACTGCTGGTATAGGGACTGGCACTGTGGAGTACAGCAAGGAATATCAAAGAGGCCTCTCCCTTGCTGGGAGGATGGCGATGTCCCTGAGGCTGGGCATCATCCACATGGATATATATTAGGTAGGGTGACAAGCATTCAAGAGACGAAGAGTCCCCATGAGATGGAACCACCTAAGGAGAGGACAGAAACATGATGCTTGAGATAAATATAGATTGCTTTTTTACTATGTACAAATGAGAATACTAATTAGCTGAAGATCTGTGAGTTTATGAAAATCTTGGAGAATACAGCATGTTGCTATGATGGCTAAATATGACTTGTTTAATACTGTATTTGGGAGATTTATGGCCATGAAAGAGCTGGAGGAGAGTTCTTTAAGAAATCTGGCAACCAGTAGAAAGCCACTTCTAAGGTTACAAGGTGAACTGTACCTGGGTACAGTTCTCTCTCCATCCCCTCTGCTACCCCTCCCCCACAGCAGAGCCTCTGTATATATGGGTGACAAAGCCCTTCCCTGCCCTGGCCTCTGCTCCTGCCACCATCCTAAGGCAAGAGCGCAATGTCAGAGGGGTACAGAATTCTCTGCTCAGTAATATCAGATCACACATTCTTTGTAAATGCCTCCAGGGCAGTCTCCAAAATACAACATTCCCTAAGCCGCCATTGAAAGAAGGTGGGAACATATGAGCAAGTGCAAGGACATGCTGACGTACATGAATGCGTTCCATGGCTCGTTCATAGTTACCTGTTATGCCTTCTCCCCTGTCTTTCCAATAAAGCAATATTTGAAAGATTCAAAGTTTGTGTGCATGCCTTTAGGATGAGGGAAACTAAAGTAACGCATAGAGTTCGGAGGATACTCATACCAATGATCCACTGGATAGAATGAGAGAATGGTGAATTTACCCCTCGCACCATAAAGTAGCTTGCCAAAGGAAGGAGCTCTCCATGAACTGTAGGTGTCTCCATGTATGATAAAGACGTGCTCCATGGACTGTAGGTGTCTCCATGTATGACAAAGAGGTGCTCCATGGACAGTGGGTGTCTCCATGTATGACAAAGAGGTGCTCCATAGACTGTGGGTGTCTCCATAAACGACAAAGGGACACCCCATGAACTGTGGGTGTCTCCATGCACGGCAGAGGGGCACTCCATGAACTGTGGGTGTCTTCATGTATGACAATCATTTAACTTGGTCATCTATAATTGAAATCTAGGCAGTTGGCCTCAACCCCAACTGTATCTAGGATACGACCTGAGATCTAACATTTCTAACAAGTCCAAAGTAACATGGGAACATCAGAGGTGATACTTTGAGAAACACTGTTGTCAGAGATTGATCTTGGAGTCCAAAGAATCTCCTTTGAGTGGTACATCTGCCATCTCTTCATCAGGAAAGCATGTGAGCAATTGTAATCTAAGCGTATTTTCCTGTCTGCAATGTATACGCTGAGATCTTCCTGGTGGACACACGGGGAGAGCAAAACAACGTTGAGACAATGCCAGACACGTAGCTAGCCTCATAGATAGCACCCCCTTTCTTGTTTAGCCCACCTCTGAAAGGGAGGAAAGAGAAGCGGCCCAAACGGGGAAGGAATCCCATCTGCTGCTCCAACTCATGTTTTAGGATTTCAAACGGGAACGGTTGAGACAAAAGATAAATAAATAAATAAATAAATAAATAAATAAATAAATAAATAAATAAATAAATAAATAAATAAATAAATAAATAAATAAAAATATCAGTTACTCTTTTCTAGGTTGTCAAAAAGTGACTCCAGCTGACACCCAGGTGGGAAGTTAAAGACTCCTTCACACTGACTTTCACATTCAACTTGCAAGGAAGCCTCATACTCAGCAGTTCCCTGAGGAGCCAGCATGAAAAGCTCCTCTGTAACTAGGTAGTGGTCCTGCTTGCTAGTAGTGCTTTTTTTTATTTTCTCTTTCTTTTTTCAATAAGAATGCCCAGTACAAGAAGTAAAGTAAGAATGTGAGCAAAGAGGTCAAGACCATAATGGGTACACCCACTGAAGCAGTCTACCTGAGCTAATGGGAGCCTTCCAACTCCAGCTGGACAGGGAAGGAGCAAGCATAGGTCCAAACTAGTCCCTCTAAATGAGGTTGACAGTTGCATGGCTGGGGCAGACTAAGGGGCCACTGGCAATGGCAGCAGGATTTATCCCTGCTGCTTGTACTGGCTTTGAGGGAACCTATTTTCTTTATATGGATACCTTGCTCAGCCTATTTAATAGGGAAGGCCTAGGACCTTCCCCCAAAGCAGTGTGCCTTACCCTTTCTGAGGAGTGGATGGGGAATGAAGGGATAAGTGGAGAGAATAGGAGAAGGGGAGGGAGTGGGAACTTGAATTGGTACGTAGAATGAAAAAAAATAGTTTGTTTTCTTTTTTAAAAAATAAAATAAATTAAATAAAAGAACGCCCAGCACAGAGTCACCATTCACATTCACCAGTCCAGGCTGCTAGTTCAAGGCAGCAGGACAGCAAAGGGAGTTCAGACACCTTTGCAGAGCAAATACTGTCCAGAGAACACATACACGTCCTAGCTCAGCATTAGGGCTCACAGGTGACTAGTAACTTACAGAGACTTCTACTGTCTAGAATATTCCAACAGATTTGAATGGTGGAAGGGCTGTGCCCAGAGTAATCTCTAGCTTTGAGGAAAGCCTCCCTCCCTTCTGTGACTCTGTTGTGTTGTCTTGCATGTAACCATCATATAGGGTACGGACTAATGAACAGGTAGGCTACTTCTTAAGTTCTTCCCTTCACATCCCAGATTTCACATTTTGCTGGTCCTCACTTGACCCTGAAAAGCCATCTATTAGCAAACACCTATTGCAGAACGTTGGTCAGTTCTCCATGGGAAGAGCATTCATGATGAAAGCATGAACAATTATTTCTACACACATATGCACACACACACACACACACACACACACACACCCTCTCTTTTCATCATAGGAATACTATTGACTGCACCAGCCTATCAGTGAATTTGAATAAATTGTTCCGAGTCAGGAAGCAAAGGAATTGCTTCATTAAAAAAAAAAAATCAGTGAGCTCTGTGAAGGTGACAAAATTGAAACTATCCAGCCTTCCTGTATCTTGAACCCAGCTATCAGGAGGACATGAAGACATCGCTGATCATGTTATAGCAATTTCCCCTTCTGAGATATGATTGTTCCCACTTAATAGAGTTTCTTAATTTTTTTTAGAAAATGTCTAACTGAAGTGTTTGCTCTCAGTTTTAAAATATACACCTCAAAAATGCGGTTCTGGTTCTGACAGCTTTTCACAGTGACGCTGAGGAGTCCATGACACACCAGGTATCCTGTGGGAATCACCACTCTTAGGGGCTCCTACAGAGAGGGCCCCCGGGGAAGTGTTAGCAGTGAGCAATGTAACTCAGTAGCTGCACTTCAGCACAGTGAGCGTGGGGAGTAGGGATTGGGAGACAGGGTGAGCAAACAAAGGAGCAAAGAGAGGGTGCACTGAGAAGTGGTTCTGTTTTACTCCCCACCCCTGAGTTCTCTCTCATTCCCCATTCTCTCTTTTTTAATTTAATTTTTATGTATTCAGTGAAAATTTTACACATGCATGCCATGTATCTTAATCATGTCACCCCTCTCCCCACACTGATTCCTCTCAGGACCCTGGACACCCCCATCATATCTCATATATTCACAACTTCATGCTTCATATCATCCACGTGTGTGTGTGTGTGTGTGTGTGTGTGTGTGTGCACGCTAATGAACTAATAATGCTCAGGCTACTTCTCAAATTCTGATTCCATATTCTTCACCTGACCCTGAAAAGCCATCTATTGGTAGCTTGGCATCTCTCTATTGCATAACTTTATTGAATTTACACACACACACACACACACACACACACACGTGAACTCAAATAGTTTTATCCATACTTACAATGGGTATAGGTTCATCCACTGTAGCTAAACTTCTAGAGAAATCATTTCTCTCTTGAGTATTCTTAAAGTTATGGAAATCAGGTGATCACTTGAGATAATGTGTTTCAAGTTTCCAAACCTCTTTGACCATCAGCATATGGGAAATTCCTCATAGACATTTTACTGATCATGTCCATGATGCATACATGGATTTGACTTTGGAAGGTCAGATCCTCAAGTCCACCTTGATGTCTGACAGACAGAAAACTCCTTTATGACCATGGCACTGACTAGAGCGGAGTGAGGTATGAGGACTCATGCCCAAGGGGGCATTCAAAACCAAGGACCAGGGTCTTCCATGGCTGCACTGCTTTGAAACTACCTTTACTGCTTGCCCAGACCCACCTGCTTGTGTCAATATAATCTACAGAGGGAAATTTCTTTATAGATACATATGGGTCCTCGCCAATCTCAATTCACGTTCTCCCTTCTCCCAACAGGTTAATTTATATACTTCATGCAAATGTGAACTATCTAGTCACTAAAAAGGGTACCTACTTTCTTAACTCGTTTTATTATTGAGAGAACTAACTAAGATGATGTATGGGAAATGCTGAATTTGAATTGGAATACATATACAAATAGAGACCTAGCTTTCTTTCCTTCCATTTTCCCTGTGTTATCTCTGAATTTAAATGTATTTTGGTTTTGTCCCCTGAAGGATTGTCATTCTTTTCTTATTGATTGAAATAAGAGGCTTTAAGATGTTTGCTGAAATTCTCTATGCAAAATCTTTCCTATCGGAAAAAAATCCTCTTTCAAAGGCAGGTTAGCATCTTTTGAAGCACTACAAAATTGTCAATTTTTGTAATATTCCTTTCATATGTGGAGCAGTGCTTTAGGCAGTGCCAGAATAGTAGGTGATTGCTGCCATCAGCAACAGCATGAGCAGCTGATGCTGCCTCCCTGAAACCTGTGGGATCCTGCAAGGAGCCCTGTGGGAGAAAGGCTCTTGCCTTCAGAGAAGAAGAAAGTACTTGAACCCACAGCACTAATATATATATATATATACAAGAAGTGGTGTTGGGGCTAAGTTTAAATGTGGGGTGTAATGAGTGATGAGAAATATAAGAATTTCCATCTTTTGTCCAATTCCAGCCTTCCCTCTCTACATGTCACCCACAGCAATTCACATTGCACCCAAAATTTTCACATTTACACTTATGATTTGCTTTTGCAGTGGCACAAGGGTCAACCCTAGTGTCTTCTGCATGCGATACAAGTTGCCTACCCCTGAGTGACAGCCTCTAACCCATCTCACTGGGGCCATGAGAGCTCTATTTCAAAATCAAGGCTGAGAGTGACAGCCAGAATGTACATGGGGGAAAAAGTTCTGTGTTGGAGAAAACCAGGGGAGAACTGCAGACTAAAACCATAGTGGGGCATCAACCAAGCTTCACTAAAATGGTTCCTATCAGAGAACCCAGAAGAGGACGTCTAGGATGGATCAGTGGATAAAGACACTTGATGCCAAGCCCAATGACATGAATATATCCCAGAAACTCACATGAAGGAAAGAAAGAACTGATTCCTTCAAATTGTTTATGAGTTCTTCTTATTTGCCATGGCTGGCAAGGCTACCCCATCCTTAAATAAGTAAATAATGAACTAAACATTACATAGAGCAAAAAATCTGGAAAGGAGCAAATGCATCAGGGATGCAGAAATAGTGACTTCCTCATGCTATTGCTCGGCCGGGCAGGGGTGGTAAATAAACACAGTCATTATGGAAAACAGAATAGAGGGTCCTCAAAAGTTACAAGTAAATTTATCACATGACCCATCTGCCCCACTTCTACATATAGATTCAAAAGAAATGAAAACAATCTGTCAAAGAAATATGTGCCTATGTTTATTGCTGGAGCATTCACAAAAACACAAATGAAGAATCAACCAATGTGTCCATTCTCAGAAGACTGAGCAAAAAAGACATGGTAGTTTAAATGCAAAATGGAATGATATCCAACCACCTTGCTGTGTATGGCCTCAGGACGGAGAAGGAAGACTGAAAAAAGCCAGGCCGAGGCACAAATGCCACCTATTTTCTCTCATCCATGGGGCACTAAGCATATTGGTCATATGTAAGGCTAGAGTTTCTTGGAAACCACCTGAGACAAGCCAGGGGCCTCATGGTCTCAGGTGAGGTGGGGAAGGAAAGGAAGCTGCACCGCGCAGTTAGCAGATGAGATGATGCTAGATGATGCTAATGTTTACAGTGTAGCAAGTGACTATTGTCTATTATTAATCAGGCATTTCAAAACAAGCACAGGAGCATTTGGAGCTTAGCAATACGGGTAATTAATAATATTTGAGGAGATGCAAATGATAGTTACCTTGATTTGATCATCACATACTGTGATTGTAATACTGCGCCCCAGAAATGAGTACAATTACGGTGTCAATTAATTACTTTAAAAACAGAAAGGCAAAAGCACGCATGCCATATGCAGCTAACAAATGCTCACACACTATATAGAACCACAGCAGTAGTGGTCCTGGTACTTACTCCTCCCCAATCCATTTTTCTTTTTTGTCTTGTGTTACCTGAAGTGCCTCTTACGGACTTTCAGAGATACTAGGGGAATGCACTTCTGAGCTTTTCGGATATCAATGTGAGGAGGAGAAGATAGGTCAGCTTACAACTTCATAACTCACAGTATATCTTTCTGCCAGGCTTGTGGTAGAGACAGTGAATGCAAGAAGCACACTCACCTTGAAAGGAGTGTATTACATCTATTGTGTGTGCGTGTGTGCCATGGTGTGCACGGAGAGCTCTGAGAACATCTTTAAGGAGTCAGTTCTCCCCTTCCACCTTGCAGGCACCCAATGGCTGAACTCAGATCCTTAAGCTCAGCACTTTACGGTTGAGCCAGTCTGCTGGTCTATTGGCTCCTACTTATTGGCTTCCACAGGCAGTTAGAAAGAGGCCATGACAGGAGAAGCAGAGTGGAGTAGCGTGAAGTCTGAGTAACCAAGTCTGGAGCTAAGCTGCTGGAGCCCAAGGACAGCGTGTATTCCAGAATGCCAATTCATGTCACTCTACATTAATTCCCTTAACTTCTTCATCATTCTGGCAGTACTGCTTGCCCCACAGACCTGATGGCTTATAGAGAGTACAAGTAAGTACCATATGGGAAAAATTATTTTAAAACATTTTATTACATTTTTATTTTGTGTGTGTTGGAGAAAGTGCATGCCTATGCCACATCATGGGCATGGAGGTCAGGGGACAACTTACAGAAGTCATTTTTCTCCTTCTGCGATGAGGGTCCTGGGAAGAAAATTCGGATTCTCTAGCTTGGTGTTCAGCACGTTTACCTGCTGAGCTATTTCATCAGCCTAGAGGTGCTTGCTTCATCTCTGTCATTCCTAAAGACCAAAAGCAGCATTGGGAGAGAAAAGGGTTATTTGGCTTACAATCTCAAGTCACAACCTACCCTTGAGTTCAAAGCAGGAACTCAAGGCAGGAACTTGAAGGCAGGCTTGTGTGCTGTTCCACACTGCAAGATCACAGAAGAAGGAACTTACTTCACAGCCAACAAATGTGAAGAAGGGATTATGGAGGAGGTGTCTGAAGGTCCATAGGCTGGTTTATGTTTAGCTGCTAGCTTTTTGCACAGTTCAGGAGCACTTCCCTAGGGAATGGAACCACCCTCAATAGGCTAAGACCACTTATTCCAATTATCAGTCAAGGCAACTTCCACAGATATTCCCACAAGACAATCTGATCTGTACAATTTCCCAATTCATGTTTCTCCCAGGTAAGTCTGTACTTTGTTAAGTAGGCATTTAAAGTCAACAGAGCATTAGGGGAAATGTTGATTTAAAGCTAAAATGTTTGCACCAATATTAGCTATTATTATTTATATGGTCAAATTTCATTTAACAAATAGATTTAGAAGTTAGGGGAAGCATCCATCGTCATAGATATGGAGTTGTAGATCATAGTAAACAGGTGACCACACTGTAGCAGCTCACAAGGTACCAGGCTGACAACTTTTTATTATTGGTATAGTGCTGCACACATTGTTAGCATCTTGCATGTACAAAAATCCAATGAGAAGAATCCAAAGACACTAGTGAGCACAAACCTCTCACCTTACAGGCAAGAAGAGAGATTCAAGGAATTGCCTGGATCAGATTAACCTGTGGGAATGTCTGTGGTAGATTGCCTTGACTTCTAATAAGTGAACTGTGCTCAGCCTACTGTGGGCAGTGCCACTCCCTGGGCAGATGGTGCTGAACTATATAAGAAGGTTAGCTAAATATAAGGCAGCCTCTGAGCTGCTAAACACCGTTTGTTTTGTGGTTCCTGCTGCAGCTTTTGGACTGTGACATGAATTCTTTAGTCTGAGGTAATGCTGTGTGAAATAGCTAGCAGGTTGCTCTTCTGATCCCTACCTTATTTACACGCCCATGAGAGTTCCTGTCACTTGGCTTGTGCTTCCCCCAGCATCCTTCTCTACACCTAAATTTTGCCTGTGGACTTTTGACCCCATCTGTTTCTCCAAAGAGCCTTGTGTTATGACTTGGATGTGATTTGCTGTCTATCAAAATTAATGCCCAGGCTAAATTTCTCAATGTCACAGTATAGGAGACCCTGATAAGATGATTATATATAGGGCATGGCCACTCTTATGAGCCGATTAATGTCTTCCTTGAGAGTATGAGCTAAACATCAATGTCCTGGACTAATTACCACAAGTGCAGCTTGTCGTGAACTAGGTAATCCCTATTTTCAGCTTTTTTCCCATGAGCCACTGGGCCATCTTATAAACAGGGCTTTTGACAGATGCAGGTGTCATGGACACCTTCCCAGGTCTCATAACTGTCATCTAAGAAACCTAGTTTCTTTATAAATCAACTAAATTCTGGAGTTCAGTTGTAGAAACAAAAAAATTGACTAGCATACAAGAGTTATAGGATAACAACTAGCATGCCCATGAAATGAGGCCGGAAGTATAGATGTCCCGTTGGAAGCTACACACTGTGGCAATGGATAGGTCCCTCCTGTCTAAGGCTGCAGCCCTTGCCTATGTAGATCAATGAATTGCTGATTGTCAAAGGCATACTTGAAATTAGCATATTTCAAATAGTCATAACGGATTTGTTACAATGCCTTAAAATAAAGTGAATGAAAACCCCTAGTAAACAGCATAATAAATCACATTCCTACAAGACTTGAGAATCCTAATCATTTAATAAAACCTTCCAGACAAACAGTGTGCAACATTTAAATATTATAGGACAAGTAATTTTAATTTGTTTCAAGCAGTTCCTGGTGATGGAGTGAGTGGTCAAATTGCAGACAGGTTTTTATGAGTACCTGTGACTCCCTCTTCAAAGAGATAGACCACAGTCCCCGAAATGTTAAACCATCCTGACAGATGCTGCACTTGGAAAGAAAGGCAGGAGTGATATTTGTTTCACTGTCTTGGGAAGTGCTTTGTGTATGTTTAGGAAAATGAAACACCAGGAAGTTGTGAATAGGAGCCAGCACTGTTTCAAAGCGAAGGGCCTAAGGCAGCATCAAAGAGAATTACTGCTATTCACCTGAACTCATATAGCTTGTTGATTTGATCCCTTTTGCCTGCCAGGACAAGAATGTCCTTTATCACAACTCTGGAGCTGGGTGATGTCTAGCTCTCAATGTCAAAGTGACTGAACTTCCATCACTTTTAGGAGGAAGTAATTCTCTATGTGGAATGTCCTGCTAGGGAAGTGCAGTCCTAAGACAATGGACTTTGTCATCCTTAGTTTTATCAAAGGCAGAAGAAATTCTGTGCTCACAGGACACAGGCCATTCTGTCCTCTGCTAACTGGTAGCTTTTCCAGGAAGGGTCACTCTTACTACTGGGAAATGTTTGTTTGTATGTGGAGGGAGTCAGAAGACCACAGTCATTGCTAGGAAGCCATTCTTACTGTACACAACACAGACCTGTGTTCTGAGTGTTCTGTTACTATAGGAATTCCTACTGTCAATAGCCTTTAAGTTACCTGCCCACTTGGGTGTGGCCTCTTATACTATATATGCTAACATAAAGCACGTATCCAGCCTCTCTCTTCCAGTGGAAGCTCCATGGCTTCTCCCTGCCTCTGCCTCCTTTCTCCCATCATTCAGTTTAGTTTTCCACATCTAGCTCTATTCCCCTATAGCTCTGCTATAGGCCCAAAACAGTTCCTTTATTAACCAATAATATTCACAGCATACAGAGGGGAATCCCACATCACCTCCCTTTTCTGTTGCAATAAAAAGGAAGCTTTCAAATTTAACACAGTAAAATTACAAAAAAAAACAGTTTTCAAGCGAGAATTATAGTCACAGTATTGGTGCCAGCATGGTTGACTAAAATCCACTTAAAACCTGAGGGTGCTTGAAAAGAAATTCTAGACACCAAAATACAGTGTTGCTTGCTAGTGACATGCCACAGCTCCTTTAAGAGAGGTTTTCTTGACTCAATGGTAGCAGAAAAATAAAGCCACACAATTTTGAAATGCCAGCTTTCTGGGCTGTACTGCCAGCACAAACTCTGGCTCTTTCAGGAGACCGAGCATTTGAATGGGGTTTGTGAGCAAAGTACTATGGCTTGCTTGGTGGCAACATGGACCAGCTGTGTACCTAGAGATGGGGCAGTGTGCATGACTCTTGGAAGTGGCAAGGAGATTCACCAAGCTGGACTGGGTGGGGCAAGTAGGCAGTGCCAAATTTCCCCTAGTAATGGTGCAGCTTAAGTTTTTAAGAAATGCTTAACATTTTAAGAAGCACTTCTGGTCAGTAAAGAATTATAAATATGCAATAAAGACAAATTCAGATGGAAAAGACCTATAAATGAGTCACAGTGTTAGATAAATGCACATAGGCTTGGGAGAGAAAAGAAAAGGAATATAGACAGTTATGGTTTTTAAAAAAGGTAAAGTCTTTAAAGAGTCAGAGTACAGATAGTCGTAGATTAAAAAGAGTAAAGAAAATGAGCCATATAAAGATGGAAAATTTTCAGAGTCTGGATTTTGTATATTATTGTATTTTCTTTGAATTTTTTGACTGTGAAGGAGCTAAGTAACCAACATATATACTTTAAAGGTATTTTCTCCTCAAAATTTGGATCTAAGGATATCTTGCCTTGGAAAAGAGGTTCTTCTTTGTTTCCACAGAGGATGAGAACCTGTGGAATTCTTCCAGACTAATATGGTTTGATGGACCAAGATTCCCTGAATGGTTGTTGCCTTGAATACCCCTCAAAAAATTACTTCACTCAATAAACAGCAGGAAGAAGTTTAGACTATCCCCATATTCCCAAATATTGTCTATAAATATTTGTTTACATTTAAATGGGGATATTTTATAGAGATTTGCATTGGTATAGATTTTGGTTTATTGATACAAAACTACAGTCAATTTTTTAGTATATATATATATACATATGTGTACATATTTCTGCTCTTGATTAATGTATTGTTTTTGTGCAGATCATTTAAAAATGGAATGTATAATTAAGAAATATAGGTTAATAGATAGTCATCTATAATAGTCAAGCTTGTAGTCGTGTTAGTTAGATTTTCTAGATGTACAGAGATGTATTTCAGATGGATAGGCATTCTTCAAACCTTTCAAAGATTATAGAATATGTCATTTAAAATGTTTTAATAAGTTAGAACTTTTCATGATAGTAAGACAAATATGTTCCTGGCAGCACCAATCAACTTCAAGAGGAAGATGGACATCAAAGAGGCTCCTTATGGAGTTTGCTAGCCATTGGGGCAAGAATTTGCTCTTACCTGAACTGCTTGATGAACTGGACATGCAGGACCTGCAGAGAAATGATTGGTGAACTTGCCTAAAGGTTAGACAATCCTTTGGGGTTCCTGCTTCATGAAAGAGTCTGTTAGACATTCTGCAAGACACAGAAAAAAGTGATTGACAAACTGCCAATATATGCCTTTGAAATTTCCTGCTTCATGGAAAAGTCTACTGGATACTATGGGCCTGTAGACTGAAGATGGATACCCCAATGGTACGGAAGAACTTTGGGTGACTGTTCAGGTAGCAAGATGTCTCTGTCCATTCTAGAGTTTTGGAAGTTGCTTACAATGAACTTATTGTTTATTTTGGTAATATTATATTTTTCTGGAATCTTTGATTGAGTTGAAGAATAGTTATTATTATAGTTTTATAACTTTTATTATATGTAATTTCGCTATGTTGACGTTAAAACCTAACTTTTTATTTAAACAGAAAAGGGGAAGTGATGGGGGATTCCCCTCTGTATTCTGTGAATACCATTGGTTAATAAAGGACTGCTTTGGACCTATAGCAGGGCAGAGAGAGCTAGGCAGGGGAACCTAAAGTGAATGCTGGGAGAAAGAAGGGTGGAGTCAGAGAGAAGCCATGGAGCTACCGCTAGAGACAGACGTGTTGAAACTTTGCTGGTAGGCCACAACCTTCTGGTGATGCACAGGTTAATGGAGATGGGTCAAATTAAGGTGTAAGAGTTAGCCAATAAGAAGCTAGAGCTAATAGACTAAGCAGTGATTTAATTGATACAGTTTCCATGTAATTATTTCTGTTATGTGTGGCCTGGATGAACAAGCAACCTCCGTGCAAGACTCTGTCTTCTTCTCACTGAACTGAGAAATCTTTGAGTGACTGTAAATAATGAATTAAGTCCAAAGTTATTGTGTTGTTTGATATGGATATGACCATATCAAGGACCCCAGTGGCTCATATCCATGGGGATGATCGTTTTCCTCATATGACTGAGGTTCAAACTAGATGATGGAAAAGTCTTCCTCTTGCCAGATCAAAAATGTTGAGTGTTTGGGAATGAGAGACCAGTATGTACAAAAGCCAGAAACTGCAGCTTCCTCCTCCTAGGGGGACTCTACAGCCTGAAACTGCTCCCCTATAAAGATCTCCTGCCCAGACTAGCATCTCCCTCTGTGCTGTACACAATACTCTCTGAACAAACACAACCCACTCAATCCCAGTTTTTCTGTTCTGTGTGTCATGCTGACTGTCCTTTCTTCATTCCCTCAACACCCTAATCAAGTCACAACCAATCAGGATGAAGCATCTGCAGCAGTCTCTAGCCAAACTCAGAAATCTCTTCAGCTCAAGGATTTGATTTTATTGAGAAGTCTCCTCTAGGAACTTATTTGGGGTAGGAGTTTGATCATCAGCTCTGTGACCTCTAATCTTTTTTAGGAATGACAGCACAGTTTCCCTTTTGGAGTAGAATGAGCCATCAGATTTTTGGTTTAAAATTCTTAGATCTGGAAAATATAAACCATATCACTTCTGTGCTATGGAATTCTGCTGACATCACTTCTAGACTGGCCCATCTCCAGGCTCCTTCTTCACCCTCTTCAGAGAAAGGAGGCAATGTACTGCCTGCTCTTAAAACGTGTGTCTGTCTCTGGCTTTTCCAGTCTTACTCAATGGTGAAGTGTATTATATCCATGTCTCCTTAGCAAGCTGTTTGTTTACAAGCAATGTATAAGAGTTTTGAGCTAATTACAAATGACCAAAATATGTTGCTCTTTCAATCTCACCAACAAATTAGATATACATACATACATACATACATACATACATACACACACACACAATTTTAAGCTAGCTATAAATCTAAGGGGTTGATTTCAGATAAAAAAATTACTTAAATTTTTGATGCTTTCTAGCCTGGTCTGAAAAGCATTTAATTTGAATATATGTTGAAGCATAGACTGATATACCATTATATAAAGTTATCTAAGGAGATTATCTGGGTATTGTGCCCACTTTCTATTATTGGTAAAGAACATACAGACTATAGTGTTGTCTTGAGCATAGCCCCAGATCCTCTCAGTTCTTCAGCCATACTCATATTCTTTTGAAATGTAATTTATAAAACTCCATGTAAACATTCAACTCCACAGTGCCTCCATGTTTGGTCTTGTTCTAACTCTCATCCCCAGTTCAATAGAGGTCCCACAAATCATTCTAGTCCAGAATTGGGGATAAATCTGAGTTCTGCTCACATCCATTGGTTCACAAAACCCAATACGTTATGCCGTGGTGACTGCTGAAAGCGAAACTGCATAACTAAGAAGCAGGTGTGTGCACACATGACTCCATTCCTGAAATGGCTTCAACAGGAAGCTTCTTTTCACCTCTTACCAAAGCAAGGGGGTTCAGACAAAGTGCGTGAGGCTTGTTCTTGACGAGGGCACAAGCGCAGAGCAGGTCAGGCGATTCTTGAACATTGGTGGGTGTTTAGCTATGTGAAAAAAGATGGGACGCGTAAGTATGAGATAGATTTGAAAGTGGAAGCCGACAAGAGTGCTGACACTGAAGCTAAGCGTGAGCCAGTGAAGAAATAGGACACAGATGTGCATGTGCGTGCATGTGTGTGTGTGTGTGTGTCCTTGTGTCTTTTGGGAAGGTGCATGGCTGGGGTGTGGGCTCACACATCTTGCAGACTTTTCTTGACTGCACACTGATCCTTTCCTGCTCCCCCTTCTCTTACTACATCCCTTAGTTTGTTGCTAAATCTGACAACTTGGGATGAATTAATTTATAAAGGGACAGGAGATTACTTGAATTTATTGTTTGAGTAGTTGTCACTCCAAGACTGAGTGACGGCATGTGGTGATAGATAACTGTAGAAGGTTGCCGCTACCTCCAAGCTGAGTTCTAATGTGAGGGGCTTTTAACCATAAAGGAAGTAAGTCTCCTGAAAGTAAGGTGCCCTCAAGAAGGCAAAATGGGTGAGTGGTGGGTTCCTTGCAACTGTGACCACGGAGAATGAAGGATGTACACGCAGGATTGAGGTTATGGCTAGGGACACAGTTGTGGGGCGTTTCTCTGCTCAGGAAACATCTACCTGTCTCCTAAGGCCATTGTCTGCCTGTCTACTAAGAACACTGGATTTGTATGTATATCATGTTATAGAATATGGCATTCTTCTGAAGGAACAATATCACATATATTACACATGACTTTTTGTTGATTCCTACAACATTGGGCCTTCCTACTTCAATTAGAATCAAGACAGTTCCTTACATACATGCTGAGCTATGTGCTATCATTTAAGCATACTTCTGAGGTGATTCGAGATTGTATCAAGTAATAGTTGAAACTGGAAATCAAAGTTATTTTTTCATATAAGACTTGTAAGTATTTGAAAAATATTGATGACAGCCTATGCTGGAGAGGATGTAGAGTAAGAAGAACACTCCTCCATTGCTGGTGGGAGTGAAACTTGGATAGTTACTTTGGAAATCAGTATGGCGATCTCTCAGAAAATTGGAAATCAATCTACCTCAAGATGCAACAATACTGCTCTTGGGCATATACGCAAAAGTTACACAGTCAAAGCACAAGGACATATGCCCAACTCTGTTCATAGCAGCATTGTTTGTCATAGCCAGAACCTGGAAACAACCTAGATGCCCCTCAACTGAAGAATGAATGAAGAAAATGTGGTATGTTTACACAATGGAATATTACTCAGCAGTAAAAGCAATGACATGTTAAAATTTGCAGGCAAATGGGTGGAACTGGATAAAAATATCCTGAGTGATGGGAGTCAGAGGCAGGCAGATCTCTGTGAGTTCTAGGCCAGCCTGGTCTACAAGACCTAGTTTCAGGACAGGCTCTAAAGCTACAGAGAAACCCTGTCATACACACACACACACACACACACACACACAAATTCTGAGTGAGGTAACCCAGACCCATAAAGACAAACATGGTATGTATTCACTCATAAGTGGATATTAGACATAAAACAGAAGATAACCAAGCTAGAGAAAAAGGAGGACCCTAAGAGGGACACACATGGAGGACCCCCAAAAGGATAAATAGTTAAGGTCTCCTGGGTCAACTGGCAGGTGACAGAAGGGAGAGAATGGGAGAAGGGAACATGAGGGATTGAGGTGACTCAGTTGGGGAAGGGATGGATGGGGAGAGCAATGAAAGGGATATCTTGTTAGAGGGAGCCATTATGGGGCTAGGGAGAAACCTGATGCTAGGGAAATTCCTAGTAATTCACAAGGATGACCCCAGCTAAGACTCCTAGCAATAGTGGAGAGAATGCCTAAATTGGCCTGCCCCTATAATCAGATTAATGACGACCCTAATTGTCATCATAGAACCTTCATCCAGGAACTGATGGAAGCAGATGCACTGACCCGCAGTCAAGCACGGGGCTTGAGCTCCTGGAGTTTCCATTTGAAGAGGGGGAGGAGGGATTATACGAGCAAGGTGAGCCAAGATCATAAAGGGGAAAAAAAAACACAGATACAGCTGACCCCAGCTAGTGGGAGCTCACAGACTCTGGACTGAGAGCTGGGGAACCTGAATGGGACCAAACTAAGAACCCACTCTGAATGTGGGTGACAGTTATGTGGCTTGACCTGTTGCATTGGGGCTGGGGTGCTAGTAGTGGGACCAGGATTTATCCCAGGTGCATAAACTGACTCTTTAGAGCCCATTCCCTGTGTATGGTGGGATACCTTGCTCAGTCTTGATGGGGGGNCTTTGTCCTGCCAGACTTTGTTGACTTCCCAAGGGAGGCCTGAGGAGTAGATGGGGGTTAGGATGTGGGGGGTGAAGGAATTCATGGTCGTTAAAAGTATAAATACCATGTTGCCCATAATATTGCATTGCGAACTTCTCAACCTAAGACATTCTTTTAAATTGCCCTTTTAATGTGTATAATCCAGGACTGTGTCTTTGGCCAACTATAAATCAGAGTGTGGAGCTATTTCCAGATGAATTTGCTGCCATGGCAACATGTGTGAGGTCACAGGGAGAGCCCCATTACTATGCAATGTGCGGGGCCCTCACATTTCTTGTAGGATGGGCAAAAATGTCAAATCTTGAATGGAAAGGGGGTAATGCTGGACGTATAAACATAATGCAGGGATCAGCATTCGTGGCTAACTCTATCATTTTTATTTACTGATTTCTGGCTTTCTGGAGAAAATATCTGGGGATATGGCTGCCAAACTAATGGCATTAAGACGCTAATGTAATATTGATTGGTACAGGTTTCTCAGAGGTTAAGCAACCATTGGCTTGTGCATAAGTAGCATGGGGCGGAACAAAACGTGGAAAGGCACTTGATAAGATCCGTAAGCTCCAAATTCCTTACATCCAGAGGCACTGGAAGAAGCAAGTGTGAAGTCAGTGTTTAGTGACAGCAGAAGTCTCTAAGATCAACTAAGTGAATGCAGAGCCCGCAGCTCCCAGCTCCCTCAGAACTCTCGCCGGACATCAGATCTCAGTTTTTCAATCGTAAGCATTGCATATTGTTTCTCTCCCTTTTTCCCAATGAATTCAGAACTTTAATGTACTGTGTTAGCATTTAGTCCACAGAGGGACGGTACAGAGTCCCCAGCCCTCTGAAGTTATCACATCAGGAGAGATTTGAACGGGAAGGCTTCTTAGAAGGTTGCACTAGCTGCCATCTTAATTACACTGAAGAATCCCCTTATAACTGGAAAGGGAGCATCCTAGCAGATCCAGGAGAGCCCTGCCTGGTGCAGGGAAGGAGTGAATCACCTCAAGAAGCCTCCTGACAGCCAGGGTAGCTGCTCCTGGGCTTTGAGCATGCGCCGTTGACAGGAGTTTGTTTCCTAACATCAGCATGAAGCTAGCTGAATGACACATTAAGCTCACTGGTGCCCATTAGCTCACGCAGGGTCCTTTTGGAATCTTGTGGGATTTGAAAGCCTGCATGCACTTCCACTTTCCAGTCACACTTTGGAAAGAGTCACCTGGGGATAATTTAATTTACTTAAGAAACAATCCTTTGCTTCTCTCTGTCTTTTACCTGAGATTGCAACTGACAGACTGAAGCTCCTATATCAGATTATTATGTCACAGCGCAGGTATTTGTCAAACTGTATTCTTTCCTATCTTTCATATTACCTTTAAACTGTGCTGTCTTGGGTGCTGGCAAAATAAAACTCTGCTGATGAGAAAAGTTGCTGAGAGGAGTAGTAACATTCTCCAGGACAGAGATGTTCCTCCCTCGAACGACAAAAGACTTCACTAGATTATCAGCATGTTCATGTATGTGTGTAAAATGTGTGTGTTTGCACCCTCACTCATGCATATGTTGGTGCACATCCAATTTTAAAGGAAGGAAGCTAAAAATAGGGAGAAAAAGAGACAGGGAGAGCATGCCTTCCTTCTCTATGCTAAAATAAAGCAAGTAAAAATAAAACGATGATGGAGGTGAGATTCCCACTGGAAGGATCAGCAGTGTTAGCTTTGTACTCATAAGCCCAGATACATCCTTGTCACCAAGCATATGATAAATAGTTGAGTGGTGTCCGACCTATTCCATTAAGTGTGAGGACTCATGGCACTTAGGCATCATGTTTCAGTAGGCAGCATATCATTGTGAAATCGTTGATTCTTACTCTGTCTAACTAACTGGGTGCATGTACAGTAGCTTGCGGTTCCATGTTTCAGCATAGACAGGATACGGGAAAGGAGATGGACAAGCGTCAACACTGACCGCATGACTTGAGGATCCCTGTTCATGGTAAGAATGCAATGTTCTTGCGTTCCTTGTAAAGGCAGATTAAGACAATCAAGAGAGCCCTGGGACCTTTGCCCACCAAGCCCTTCCAGCATCAGGGGAAGCAGAAGGGGCTTTAGATCCTTGTAACCAGCAAGGTAGCCAGAGGGAAAGTGATGTGAGGTGTGAAGAGCAGCCAGTAGCTCTGGGCACCCAGCTTTGTGAGCTGTCGTGAGGCAATTTTCATGATCTCCATGCAAGGGATAATGTTTGGAAAGCACCAACTTTTTATTCCCGTTCTAAATTCTTACACAAAACACAGTGATTGTCTCTCTCACCAGAGACAGACACATGTCCCAGGCACCACCCTGAGTTTCAGTGACTTTCCAACCCAAAGATAGCTGCCTCTTGCAAGCCCAAGGGAGCTATGCGCACTCCAGATGGTATAGCCAAAAGAATTATGACTGATTCTTAAATTTCACCTGCTACAGCATTGTCCAGTGTCTCATCAGATCTAACAAGGCTCTGAGCTTAATCCGCTAGTTGGGAACTGTGCCATTTTCATTTTCCATCTACATCTTGGCGTATAAATAAGAGGCATTTGTGCTCCTCATTTGGACCTTGGGAGCTCAGTCCAGTTCTCCAATGTGGGTCTCTGTCTCTATCTCTATCCATCGCCAGCTGAAGGTTCTAT
>LOEQ01005233.1:28944-45608 GCA_001685075.1 Bramus lutescens
CTCTTGGGAATATACCCAAGTGATGTCCTATCATACTACAAAAGCATTTGTTCAACTATGTTAAAAAAAATCATTGAGCAGACTAATAAGGGAAAATAAGTTTTAAAAGATACAGAAAGCATCAAAAGCAGACTCAAATATCAGATGCACTCCTGGAATAATCAAACTGGGAGTCAGAGGCTGAACTCATAAGAAGTGGTTGTAGTCTCAACAGTAAGGAGCACTGGGAAATGACTGTGAGAATCAGAGTCTTCAGTCACTAGGGCTGCTCTAATACAGAGCCACATGCAGACAACTTATAGATAGCAAATTCCACTGATTGAGGAAGCTAGAAGTTCAGGTTCTAATAGCATTGTTCTTTGAAGCCTTGATCCTCATTTAATCTTCACTGATCTTCCCTGCAATGAGCCTGTGTTATAATCTCCTCTCCTGATGAGATCCAAACACTGTATTTAATATTAATTACCTCTTAAATACCCTACCTAATAACCCAATCACATTTTAAATATGGATTTCACAAGACAGAATTCAGCTGTCAAATTTTTAGAATTATAAAGCCAAAAGAAAGGAAAACAAGAGAAAACAAGGCAATACCCACCCAACAATGGGAAGTAAATGGCTAAATGGCCATGAAGGATGCCATAGAGGATGGAAGAAAAAGCTGGTTATAGTTGTTGCCCTTGAGATTAAGCAGCATTTTTGAAAGTATGACTTTAGGTTGGGGAGGTGATTAAGTGAGCGAGGTGCTTTCCACACAAGTCTGTGGACCCAAGTTCAGAACCCAAAGACCTATATAAAAGTTGCATGGGCATGGTGGCTTAGATATAATTCTAGAAGAGGCAGGGGATCCCTAGAGAAGGATAGCTATCTAGAGGAGCCGGACTGTACACTCCATGTTGAGGGAAGATCATTTCCTCCATGTATGAGGTACAACTGACGAAAACACCCAGTGTAAACTCTGTCCTCCATGATTGCATATACATGTACCTACACACAGCTGTGCACACACATGCAATTACATATACACAAAAACACACACTACAGTTAGGGCAGTGCTTATGAATGTATGCTACAAATTTCAAACAAAAGCTGCTATTGTGAGAATTTTATCACAGCACAGTGATATAGTTATGTAGCTTTTGATGAGGTATTGTCAGCTAAGAAATTGGAATATAGAGAGCATATGAAATATGTATAATATTTAAATTGAAAACAAGCATAAGTTTATGAATTGCTAATATCAACTATGAAAGTGAGCAGTCCGCACTGATGTCATTGGCGTTAGAAAAGAGAAGGGAATTATGAATGTGGTCCTGTGCGCAGATGTTGTGTCGTCGGTACAGAAGAGCAGCTCCTTGACGGACATAGTTCACCAGAATTTATACAAAGAGGAGGACAAACTCAATAGACATATTTCTATAGTAAACAAAATGATGTAATCATAATACCTTTATATAGCAAACATCAGGGAGGCCCAGGTAATTTTACTAGTAAATGTCACCAAGCATTAAAAGGCTAATTGATCCCTTCTCCCCAAGGCTCTCTCCTAGAAGAGGGGCAGGATCAGGTCTTCTTGACTCTGGAATGTAGATGTTACAGTAATTCCCAGACCAAAGAAAGCACTAGAGAAAAAATGAGTAGCTCAAATCGCTCATAACACAAAAATACCCTTCAAAACTGTGATCTGGGCCATTCTCCAAGAATTCCTTGTGAAATGCCTAATTGTTACTGACAGGAGGGAAAAAAATCCCCCTTAGGGTTTGGCACTCAAGAGACTGGTAAATTTTTCTGCAAAATCCCTGGAGGGATTTTGGTTCAAACTTGGAAATAGTCCATGGGAGCATGTTTGTGCTGAGCCCAATTTCCCACAACAAGTGCTCCATACAGAACTCCAGGAAGTCAGGACAAGCTGCTTGAACCACAAAGACCATTTTAAACCAGGTTTCTCTCATTTTATGGTTGTGATACTTTTTTGTTTTATTGCTTAACAAATCAATTTTAACAGCTTTATTTTTTTTCTCATTTTTCTTTTAGGTAAGCAGTGTATTGAGAGGAGTGAGGCAGAGACTTGCTAGCCTCATCAGAAGAGCAGCAGGAAGAGAACTGGAGTGGGCAGAGCTTCTCTGTCTCTGTCTCTCTCTCGTTTTAAGAATTTCCTAATTTCCTCCAACCCAAAAAGTTCAGTTTGTGCTGCTTTTATGGCCCCATGTGTGTGGCTTTCCATTGGAGCATAGTTTTCCTACCAGGGATTACATTCTTAAAGAAAACTGAGCCTCCTTCTCCAAGTAGAAATCATTTCCCCTTAGCTCTTTGGACAGGGGTGGATTTCATGCCCTTCTCTCTCCATGCAGGGATTTGGTCAGCTTAAGCTTGTGTGCACGCCATCACAATCACTGAGAGTTCCTATGTGTATCCACCTGCTGTGTCTAAAAGATACCGTTTACTTTCCCTGCTTGAAGCATCATCTACTGCAAGAGAGATGCACTAATCTATGGATATAAGGATAAGTCACTGGGATTCAGTAATAATGTCAAGGAAATGTTTATTTCCTGAGAATTGTGAATGGAGGAACTGGATTTCGGCAGTTTTCTCTATTTGCATCTACCTTCCATGGTGCGCTGGCAGCCTATTGTTCAGATCTGTGGTTTATTCCACTCCAATTATTTAACTAATTAATTTCGAGACAGGGTCTCATGCAACACAGACTGACCATAAGTATTCCATGTGGGTGAGGGTAATCTTAAACTCTTTAGGATTGTGAAACTTAAATGAAATGATGCAAACAAACAAAAATCTGATGCTATTTAAATATACTGCCTTCTCCTTGACATATTTACTTTTAACCACATGAATTTCATCATAGCTGCAATATTTTTCTTGTGCTTACATCCTCTTTCCACTTGTAGTCCCCACAACACACACTCCAGTTTGCTCCTGTCACTCCAGCACAATGCAAAGGTAAGCAGGATCTCCGACAATAATTCATCCACTCAACACACATACGTTGGTCCTCTAGTGCAATGATACTAAGAAGCAGCTGAGAATAGAGGGAAAACCCACCCAGGTTTATAGAAGATTGCAATAGAGACAGAGAAGAAAAAGCAAACAAGCATATAAGAAACAGAAATGAAGACAATAAAGAAAATCACGGATGACAAGTGCTCTGGTTTTAGAGAGGATTTTAGGATCTGTTTCGCAGCAAGCTCTCTGAACAGCACGTAATACACTGCAGAAGAAGGGAGTGGTAAAGTGGAGGGGAGCTCTTCTATGCAGAGGGATGGGAAAATCAATGGGCCCAGGACAGGGCAGCCTGTATGTATTTGAGACACAATAAAATGAATGAATCACAAAGTCAGATGAGTCACTGTAGACAGGAAGGAAACTTCAAGAGAAGATTGGAGAAGACAGTCCAGGACACAGTAACATTAGAGTTTGTATTCTTTCATTCACATACACCCAGCAGTCATGAGACTATAGATGCTAGCTTGAGCCAGGGTTAAGACCTACAGAGAGAAGCTACTTGCCTCTACCACTGAGTCCCCAGTGGCATACGGAAGTCTAGGAGTGCCCTGGAGCCACACCCAGGAGGAATTGGGTGATAATGAAGGATTATGAAGGGGAGAGCAGGTCCCATTGCCCCAGGATAATCACAGAATGTCTATGTAGCATTGGCCTTGAGATTCCAGAAGCTGCTGCAGCCATGGATGAAAAGAACCAAGACATGCCAACAGAATACACAGGATGCTTGTGCAAATGTGCATGCCTTCCAGAATGGTTGGCTTTGCGTTTCAAGCCTTCATGCTCAATTTCTAATCTTCTAAAAAATTGTTTTTGATGTGTAAGGGGAAGGAGAAGAGGAGGGAAATGCAAAGAGAAATGGAACAGAAGCAAGGCCAATCATCTTCACTTATGTGTGAGCTGAGGGAGAGCACTCTTCACGCTTAGCAGGAGCTCATCCCTGCTCAAATGTGCAGAAACCCACTGAGCCATGGCCAGGAAACCCTTCCTTGGGGATGAAAGTCAAGAAGGCAAAACTCATTCTAAGCCAGAACAGCCATAAATAAAATGTCTACAGCATTTGAGACTAAGTTTCCAAACTCCCATTTTGGAGTAATTTCTTTAAAAATGTATTCTGGATTTATTTTATTATTTTATTATATTTTCTGCAAAGCCTGAATAAGGGGGAATTTAACACACAATATTTCATAGTATTTGGAACCAGATAAAATCTGCCAGGAAGCCCAAAAACAAATATCTTTAAGGTTAGCATAAAAATAAAAATAACAATTTAGTCATGTGAGATTTATGTGAAGGGTGTCTCCTACTACCAAGAGCATCAGAGACAGTAAATAGTTGGGGCTGGTAGTGAAAATAAGAGCTACCAATATCATCAGTGCAAACTTGTTGATTTGGGCATTTCTTGAGTACTCTATGTTATTTTTACATGTACACTGTATATTTCAATGCGGTATACATGTATTTGTGTTTTCACGTGTGTAGACTCACATGTGCATAGGAGCATGTGCAGGGTGTGTGCCATCGGATGTCTTTTTTTCATTGCTCTCCTCTTCACTCTCTGAACTAAAGTTCCTGGGCTAGTCGAATTAGCCAGCCTGCCCATGGCATCCTCTGTATCTGCCAGCCCAGTGCTGGAGTTAAAAGCAGGCTGACATGTCCTCTTGTGATTTGTGTGGGTTTCGGGGATCAATTCCTGGTCTTATCCTTGTGGCAAGAGCTTTGTCAGTTGAACCACCTCCCAGGATCACTGAGGATTTACCATTTTACATGGTTAAAATGGGAAGCCACATTGTGAGCTATCCTTTTATTTAGAAACTTTCTCATTCTGTAGCCATCCTGACTGGCATGGAACTCATGCCACAGCTTAGGATTACCCTGAACTTCCACAAGTCTCTTTCTTTCACTTTCTCATACACCGGTAATATATTTGTTAACTATCATACCCACCTCACCAATCTTTGTAAAAAAAATCCCTAATTTATAAGTATCTAGTGCTGTTAATAAAACAAGTTTTATTCCTATAAATGACACAGGCAAACTTGTCTCAAATTAAACCTCCTGTGTACTCTTGGGCTCTTTCCCTACTTATCTCTGACATAGTGCTAGCACAGAGCAGGTGCTGAACTGAGATTCTCTGGCTTTGGATACACCACGTTGACAGATCACTCATGATGGATGAAATATGGAAATTCTGCAGAATAATAGGAATTATGTATGGTTTGTTACAGCCTTGCCAGGTGTCGGGTAAATGCTCACTGAAGCTTCCCACAGCCAAGATGCCCATTAACCTGTTCTCGTGTGCATCACAGACACACGATACTAAGATGATCACAGCTTTATTGCAACTCACTGTAACATAATTAGAGCCTGGTCAATCAAGGGGGAAGACGGCACAGAAGAAATCAGGGGTGCCATTTGGGAGAAAACATTACAGCACTTTATCCTTGGGCCCAGTCAAAGGGTTGTCTCCTCCACTGGGCTGTAACCATTTCCAGACAGGATAATAAGGCCTGGCTTCCCTCCTTCTTGAAGCTCTGCAGTGAATACCAAGCAGATGATGGTGTTCAGGGTATTTGATAAAGTGCACAGTGCTCCAAAGATGTTGTTACTTTTTTCTTTTGTGTCATGATCCACTCTTCTTTGCGAAAGTTATTGAACTGGTAGAAGAGACTTACCCACGTAGAGAGTTCAAACCATATGCACATTCTAAGGTCTTTCTCCATACATATCTATAATAGCTTCTTTTTAAAACTAGGCACAAACTGAGACAAACAAGCATAAGTAATAATAACGTAACCATTAAAATATTACATTGACGTACAAGCCATATGAATATCCATCCCCCAATAGCTTATTTTGAGTCTCGAGTAAGAGGCAAAGAATTGATACATTTGACACAAGCTTGTACCTGCAGCGCGGGCAAGGTGGCAAAGGAGGAGATAGGAGTTCAAGGTCAATCTCAGATACCTGGTGCTATCTGAGACTAACTAGAGCTACTTGAGACCCTATCACATATACAAACAGAGATCGCTTGTGTTACTTATTACTATTACTTTTAGGCTGCAGCAAAGAGTTGGGGTCACTAGAGCAACTGAAGTGGGCACTGCTCTCTGCAAAACTTTGTGCTTTGTCTGCATTTGAGATAGAGAAAGCTTATGGGGACTACGGTCTGTTTGGGGGTCATGACACAACCCTGTGCAGAGCCTCCATTCACAACAGGGTCTTTGTTAAGTGTGTCATGTATGATTTGAGTCCGTGTCATGAGTAGAGCATGGATGTGAAATTAAGGATTGCCTTGAGTTCCTGTTGGATGAAGGCCTTTTCCCTGGCATGGGGGCTCTCAGTGAAGTAAGATTTCTCCAGATAAGGTACTGGGGTAATGCCTGGGCTCATGCAGGGATAAAGTGGATCATGTAAAGGAAACCGCTGTGACTGGAAAAGGGGTAATAGTAACAGTGGTACTGATGCCACGGTAGCTGTCTCTGCCTAAGGCTAATGGAAGGACCACAGTGAGGTGGTCAATACTGCTATTAACACTTAAAGTATAAACTAGTTATGATGATTATAGCTTGGGGAGATAGCTCAGTGTCTAAGGTATTTGCTTCACAAATATTAGGGCCTGAGTTCAAGTCCAAGATCCCTTGTGTAAAAGGCAAGTGTGGTCATGTGTGCCTGTAACTCCAGAATGAGAGAGGCAGAAGCAGGAGAACCCTGGGGCTTACCTGTCAGTCAGCATAGCTATGTAAGCAAGCTCCAGGCTAGTGAAAAGCCCTGTTTTTTTTAAAAAAAAAAGTGAGCTGGGTAGTAGTGGCACATACCTTTAATCCCAGCACTCAGGAGGCAGAGGCAGGTGAGTATCTGTGAGTTCAAGGCCAGCCTGTTCTACAAGAGCTAGTTCCAGGAAAGGCTCTAAAAGTTACAGAGAAACCCTGTCTCTTAAAACCAAAACCAAAAAAAAAAAATTAAATGGATGCAGATGTTGCCTGAGGGACAACTAACACCTACACAAGCACACGCAAGAGCACAATTCTTAAAAATTAAAAAAAAACTAAATACAAATAATTACATTGTAGTCTTAGCTGTCAAGACTTAGCAAGGCAATCAGACAGGGAGTGCACAGGAGTGTTTCTCTATTCCTGGGTGTTTTAATGAACATTAAGAAACGGCTTCAGAGCATTTAAGTCATAGCAAATGTGCACATTTGCACGCATCATCGAAATGGGCAACAGCATCTGAGTGGCCAGCTGCTGTTTGGTTCCCAAGTCTTGCTTCAGTTTACTGCCATTTATTACCGGCTTTTAGGTCTGTCTTGTTGACCTTCTGGTCCTGAAGCTGGGAAGTGAACGCACAAAGTGGTCTAAGTTAACATTTGAAGCTCCTTGTGTTCAGGTGTGAATGACTCCCCACCTATAGACATATGCCACGTACCTTTCTCTGTGACATGAGATGGCAAAGCCAGCTGGATGCTCAGCCAGTATACTAGAGTTTCTAAACTGGAAGTTTCTCTTCCTCCTCGGGTCTTCAGCACCTACGACTGCTGAACCCATAGCTGACTGTGCATGGCCAGTCTAGCTCTGGGCAGAACACTGCTTGGAATCTTTTCAGTCCTATCCTCGGGAGCTTCTAGAGAGCAGATGCAAAGAGAAGCAAGCCTATGTGACCCTGAGCCACTTCCAAAATGGGCTTTTAAATTATGTATGCATTTGAATGATGGAAGATTGCTTTGGCACAAATTTGAAAGATAAGTTAGATAGGAGGAAACGTATGGATGAATGTGGAAAACATAATTAAATGCACTCATGGTGGGCAGGAAAACCCAGTGTCATCTGTCACTTTTGAAAGGTCACCAATTCTCTAAGAACTATTTCCCTCCATTTATTTGATTTTGTTATCTAGGTGGGGGCTGGAGAGATGGCTCATTTGTGAAGGTGACGAATAGACAAGCATGTAGACCTGAGCTTAGGGCACAGGAGTGAACCTACAAATATGGGCACAGTGGTGCATGTCTTTAATTCCAGCACTGGCAAGGTGGAGAAAGGAGGGTCCCTGGAACTTGCTGACCAGTGACGCTAGAGGAACCATTGAGCTCCGGGTTTTGTGAGAGGCCTTGTCTCAAGAAACAAGGAGGCAACTGATTCAGGAAGTCTCTTTTAGAATTCACAACCTATCAATAGTGGGCTCCTATAAAAGCAAAACTAAGCTAAATACTTTAGTATTTCAAGATGGAAAATTCAAGGCATAATCACAATCTGAACAAAGCAAAACCAAGCTCCAAACAGTCTAAATAACACAATTCCCGATATCTGGAATTCACTCACGATCTGCTGAGCTCCTCTAAGGGGCTTGGGTCACTTCTCCAGCTCTGCCGTCTGCAGCACACACAGCTTGTCTTCTGGGCTCCAGCTGGCTCCACTCCAGGGCCGCTGCTGTTCTTGGTGGTCATCCCATGGTATTGGCATCTCCAAAATGCTAGGGTCTTCTACAGCAACTGGGCTGGGCTGCACTTCCACCAAGAGCCTCTCCTACGCTCTCTTCATGGTGCCAAGCCTCAGCTTTTCCCTGTGACCCCTTGAATCCTGGGTCTCCTACCTGCTATTGCAGATGCACCTTTACCAATGGCCTCTCCTGGCCTTCCGCACTGCCAAGCCTCAGCTGCTCTCCATGATCCATTTATGCCTTCAAAACCTGTCCCACCTGAGACACTCTTATACCTGACCAAGTTTGGCTGCCAGCATAAGGTACAACCTTTGTCACCTCTAAATACAGCTAGCATGTGCTGACTCTAAAGAAGCACTTCCCAGAAGATTTCGCCTCAACAGTGCTGGTTCCTTCTTAATCACCACTAATTTCTCAGCTCCGGCTGACCAGCATCCATTCTCCCAGCAGAACAAAGGTTTTACCTTGGTGGTTCTAGCCTCTTGTTATTCATGGCTGACTCTTCAGCTGAAGCTGAGCAGAGCACCACAGAATCTTCTTACAAATGACCCAGTAGAGTCTATTCTTCCCTGTGGAATGTCGCAAGCCAGGCCTCCATTGTCTGCACTGCTCTCAACACATCTTCCAAGCTCCCACTGAACAGCTCACTGATTTCTCAATACTCAATGACTAGCCTAAAGTTCCAAAGTACATCCACAGTCCTCCCCCAAACAATATGGTCAGGTCTGTTAAAGCAATAGCCATTCATAGTATAATTTCTGTCTTAGACATAAAATTAGCCATCACAGTGAATCAAATATTTTGCTCATTTTGGCTCTCTACCCAAATGTATTTTCCCACTTTCTGATCCTATAACAAAATCTCCGATGGTGATATTTTCTAAAGGAAAGAAGATTACATGATTTATAGTGCTAGAGGTTCAGGGGTTTGGTGCAGGCATTGGCTTGGCTTTGATGAGGACCTCCTTGTGATTACATCAAGAGGGATGGGACTGAGTGTAACAGATGCTTGATGTACGGCTGGGGGCCTGGACAAAATCAGGTCAGGGTTATGGTTTCACTTTTGTTTTAACAATTTGCTCATACAAGCATCAAAGAGCCTTCCAGGGCTACCTCATTCATGTCCCAGTGATGTTACCAAACTCTTCGAGGTCTTCTTCCCTCTCACATGACTTCACTGCTACCAGTATTCCACACAGGAGCAGCTGGGGACAAATTGAAGCCGTAACTAAGTCATTCGTCTTATTGATATTGGTTCAAACTTTCTTAGAAATTCTCTTTATTGATTTTTAATTTTTTTCGTCTATTGAAAATAGATTCTGCTCTCATGCAATGAATCTTGATTACCCTTTCCTTTCCCTTAATTCCTCCCAGTCCCTCCCCCACATCCCCACCTGTTCAGATCTTCTCCTTTTCTGTCTTTCATTACAAAATAGCAGGCTTCTAGGAGAAAACAACCCGACATGACCAAATATGATAAGAAAAAACTCCTCACATCAAGGCTGGACAAGGCAAACCAACAGAAGGAAAACGGCACAAGAATCGGAGGCTCACTCGTTCATATACACAGGAGTCCTGTAAAAATGCTAAGCTGAAAGCTCTAATATATACGTAGAGGGCGTGGTGCAGACCCGTGTGGGCTCTGTTCTTGCTCTTCCATTCTCTACGAGTTTATATGAACCTTGTTCAGCTGATTCATGGAGCATTGTGTTCCTGGTGTACTGCAACCCCTCTCTAGCTCTTTCGCACTTCCTCTCCCATAAAGTTCCTGAACTCTCACAGGAGGGTTGATGGATACATTCCATTTAGCGCTGTGTGTTCCAAAGTCTCTCTCTTTGCATAATGCCTGGCTATGAATCTCTGCATCTTCTCCCATCTGCTTTAGGTGGAAGCCTTTCTAATGATGGCTGAATAAGGCACCAACCCATGAATATAGCAGTATATCAGTAGAGTCATTTTATTGTTACTTTGTTGGAGGAGACTGCTTATTTATTAGCCCAGTTTATTAGACCAGTAGTATTAGGTCTTACCCTACCTCTCTGGGCTATCTAGTCTCTGGTTCTTGGTCAGCCAGTGAGTGCTGGATATAGGTTCTAGCACATCGAGTCAAATCAGATATTGTTTGCTAGTCCCACAAGTTTTGTGCCACTAATGCCCTAGCAGATCTTGTAGGTGGGTCATCCTGTAGGTCAAAGGTTTTGTGGCTGGGTTGGTGTCACATTCCTCTTTGGGTAGCCTGCAGAGTACCTCCCCCCACAAAGAAACTGGAACAAAGGGGTGAAGGTTTCATATATGATCCAGGTCAACTTTCCTTTGCTCACTGAATTGTGTGGGTGCTGACCTCAGCAACAGACCACATTGTCAGTGTGTAGAGAGCGAATTTTTGTCTTAGCAGAAGCCGGGATTGTTTGAGGATTTCCATGGGAACCCCTTGGTCAACAACTAAACCGTCCCAGTACTGTTAGACACAGTTGGTGACAGGAGATGGCCAGTAGGGATTCCAAATCCCCCATTATTAGGAGACATCATTAGGCTTGTCTTTATATATTGTGGGGGTTTCCATAACATGTCTCCAATGTCCCTCAGTTCTTACTGTCTCTGCCCACATTCCTTCCTTAAACCCCATATACCCTCCCTCACCCCCACCTAGTCCTCAGATTTGTGTCTCAAGCTGCTCCCCAGTAAACCCATAAAGTTCATTCTAATCCCCGTCCCAGGGAGATCAATGTGTTTCCCCAGTCCCTTTTTCTATACCTGTCCTCTCTGGACCTAAATATTATTGGTTGTTTATCATTTATTTAATGACTAATATTCACATATAAGTGAGTGCATACCGTATTTATCTTTCTGGATCTGAGTTACTTCATGCAGGATGATTTTTTTCTAGTTCTGTCCATTTGCCTACAAATTGAATTTTTTTAACAGCTGAGTAATACTCTACTGTATAATTGTAGTTCTCCTTCCCTCATTCTTCTGTTGAGGGACATCTAGGTTGTTTCCAGTTTCTGGTTATTATGAATAAAGCTGCTTTGAACATAGTGGAGCAGGTGTCTTTGTAGAAGGATGGAGCATCCTTTGGGATATACCCAAAAGTGGTACATCTGGATCTTGAGGTAGATCGATCCCCAACTTTCTGAGGAACCACCACTCTGATTTCCATAGTGGCTACACAAGTTCACAATCCCACTAGCAATGGATAAATATTTTCCTCATTTCACATTCTTGCCAGCAAGAGCTGTCATTTGTGATATTGATCTTAGTCATCCTGACAGGTGTAAGACAGACTCTCAAAGTAGTTTTAATTTGCATTTCCTTGATGAGTAAGGAAGTTGAATATTTCCTTGTTTCTCAGCTGTTGAGTTTCCTCTCTTTAGAATTCTCTATTTAGAGCTATACCCCATTTTTTAAAATTAGATTATTTAGTGTTTGAAATCTAGTTTTTTGCATTCTTTATGTATTTTTGGGTATTTATTTTCTATTGGATATGAAGTTGATAAAAATATTTTCCCATTCTACTGGTTGCTGCTGTGTCCTTTGCTTTTTAGCTTCATGTGGTGCTACCACTCTGTATAGACAGGTCCACCTCATTGTTAACACTGGGTGGGTTTTGAATTTGCTCCAGAAATAAATACTATATTCAAATGATTTTTCTAGACAGGCAGTACTTCAGAGTTCCTGTATACATGCTGTTCTAATTTCATGCTGTTGCTGTGGCAAACATCATGACCAAAGTCAACTTACAGGAAGAATATATTTACTTGACTTTCACTCCTGGGTTGCAGCCCATTATTGAGGGAAGTTAAGGCAATCAGCATAAACTTCAAGCAGAAACCACGGAGGAATGCTGATTCACTGGCTTGATCATTGGTTAATGTTTATCTAGCCTTCTTATTGAGTCCAGGGCAACCTTCCCAGGGAACCACTCACATCCATTAGTCAACACAACCCCCATAGACATGCCTACAGCCAATCTAATGTTCAAAATCCCTCAGTTGAGACCCAGTTGAGATCTCAGGTGACTCTAGGCTGTATGAAGATATCCGTTAAAGCTAATCAGAATGTATGCCCACAATAAACATTTCTTTGAATATGTTTAAAAATTTTAAATGCTCTCAAAATTTGATGCTTTTCAAAACTTCAGCTTTTGGGTCACCTTTAGATATTTTCAGGTTTCTCCTGAGGTTGATTGACTGCTTCCTTCATAACCTCACTCACAGCGTAGGTTCATGGAGTCCTCTCTGTGGCTTTACAGGGGACATTTAAGGTGTTGACCCCTTTCCTTCTTTCTCTGTGTGCCCATTCTCAACTCAAACAAATTAGAAATCCTTTCCTGTGCCTTTGAAGTTTGAATTTAGCCATCTATAGGCCAGCATGGTTTAGTGGGAGAATGTGGGTGACTTGGTCACTGTTTTATTGCTATAAAAAGACACCATGACCGAGGCAACTCATAAAACAAAGCATTTAGTTGAGGCTTTTTTTTTTTTACGGTTTCAGAGGTTAGTCCATTATCATCATGGCAGGGGTCATGGTAGCATGCAGGCCAACATGGTCCTGGAGAAGTACCAAGAATTCTATATCCTGATATGTAGTCAGAGAGAGGGAAACTAGACCAGAAAAAGGCTTTTGGAAAAGTTCAGCACCAGTGACACACTTCCTTGAACAAAGCCACATCCCCCAAGCCTTCTAATCCTTTCAAATGTACCACTCCCTGGTGACTAACCACTCAAATATATGAGCCTATGGGGTCATTCTTATACACACCAGCATAATGAGTTTCCTCAGTGGGCAACTCTGCAGCTCCTCCTCAGTTGTATTGCTGTGTTGCATGGCTCCATTGCATTGCAGTAGGCAGCTCTGGTTTCTTCTGCAGCTCCTCCTCCGTTGCATTGCTCTTCTCCCTGCTCTCAGCTCATTATGCAAATATTGGAATCTCCATGAATGTCTCTCTGTGGCTTTGAGGAGGTAAGCCAGAAAGAGCGAAGTAGATTTCAGCTCAGTGTTTTGGAAGCACATCAAGCTGGGGAGGGCAGAGAAAAGACAAGTCTTCCATTACTACTGCACTGAGAGAGATATGGCTCGTTCCCATCACTTTCCTAACGCCCCAGTCCTGGCCATCTGTGCCCCATCTCCAAACATGTGCCAAGCTCATTTATGACAATAGAAAATTTTCTTAAGATTGCCTCTATCTGATGAGACTCCCCTAGGGTCTCAGAAGGAAAACACAATGAAAAATTACACCGTAAATTCAAATAAGTACAAAGAAAACCATCGAAAATGTTCCAAGCTTGGCCGAAATTGTACATCGCTAGTGAGGAATAGCAGACAGAAGCTGGTGAAAGGACCTTAATATGCATTCCTACTGTCCAGGAAAATTTCTTTCTTTGTTTTTTTGATGTTCAGCTAATGATAGTTGGTACTTTGGGGGAAACTTGCTTGAATTAATGCCATTGCCACACACGTGAAAATAGAAGCCAAGATAAATGGAACATGGTGAAGATTAGGGTGAAAAGCATGCTTGTAAAAGGGAATTATTTGCTCTCTAAGAATATTTGAAGTTTCCTTGAAAATTTCTATATTTACTCCATGGTTATGATATTATGATTGATGATTTTCTATCTATCTATCTATCTATCTATCTATCTATCTATCTATCTATCTATNTCTATCTATCTATCTATCTATCTATCTATCTATCTATCCTATCATTTATCTATCCACCATTATCTGTTCATCATCTATCTACCTATCATCTATATTTGTCTTTCAGTCATCGATCATCTACTTTATACTCTTATCTAATTCTATCTATAATCCATTTACCTATCTATAAGCATCCTATCTATCCTCCATCTGCCATTCATCGGCTCTCTGTCATTCGTAGATCATTCATGATGAGTTAGACCAGCTGCATTACAGTGTCCAGATCAGTTCTACTATTTATTGTCACTCATTTTATATGTACAACATATGCGTCAACAAAGTAAAATTAATCACAGATTAAATTTATATGGTTACCTGGTACTAACAATTCCAGATCATATGTATGTTGCATGAATTAATTCTCTGATATCTGTGGGCTGTGCACATTCCTGTACCGGTTGCTGATTTTGTTGACTGGTTGTTTTAATTATTTCCCATTTTGGACCCTTCCTGCCTCCATCTCCACAAGCCTTTTCCCTTTCTGGAGAGATTCTATTTCCTTCATTCTGGAGCCCACAGGGACCATGTGGCTGTGACTTGTTTTCTCATACTCGGGGGCAGGTCAAGCCTCAGATTACTCGAACCAATGACAGTCATTCTGTGCCTCTGCCACAAGTGGGTGGAGACCCAAGAGTTTTCAGCACAGGCCAGTGTGGACAGGTAGTAAAGCTCAGAGGTAGGATCCTCTCCTTGCCTTGGGCCAAGCACTCAGCTATCCGGCAAATTTCAGACTCACACACTGTTACTGAATATCAAAGCGCACGTAGAGTGATGCCAGGAGATGCCCCTGGTGCACTGGGGAGGACACTCTGCTCATCCTACCCTTTCTTTTGCTTGTGTGATGCTATGCAGGGATTTGGTAGCTTCAGCGCCAAGTTTATTCAATGCCATGCCCTTCTCCATTCAGTAAAGTAGACCTGCCCCTGACCCCTTCCCTTTCATAGCAGAGGGTGCTCTTAAAATAAAACTTCTTTCTAATTTAGTGTCCTTTTCCAGGTTTTCTTCAAAAATCTCATGAAGGATCGCTGACATTGACTGATCCCTGGATGGAAGGTATTGCCATTTTCCCTATACCTGTTATGTCCCGCCCAGAGCTTCAGGACATCCTTCAAAGCTCACCTCCTCCATCTCCTCATCTGGAAAATCTGACCATCGCATCCTCCATTACTTTGCCTCACAGCAGGCTGCTCAGACCCATCTCCCCTCGTCCCTCTGACTTCACAGTTTATACACCGATGAACACGGCATTCCGAAAGGCACCGTCTTGTGCTCTACATTGTCCTGCGTTGCATTGAAATTATGCTTATTTATTGACATCATTTCCTAATTGTAAATTCCTGGTGAGTGAAGAAAGACATTTTTCTTCTTACCCTCAGGGTCTGGCGTAGAAACTATGGTCAATATTTTTCTCGAGCTGTATTAGGTGGGACTAGTTCCTGGCACGTGTGTAATCAATGAAGACCATGTCTTTCCCTAAGGCTGCCGACCTTATCTAAAAGAAAAATTCTAAGGAGTTGCAGAAATAAAACTTTAGAAAAACACTGAATGAAAATAAAACCGAGGGTAGAGACTTCCAGCCTGACAGGGAGGGACAGTTACCTAGAGGCTTCAGGGGTTCCATGTGCAGCAAAGTAGCAAGGGGTCCTCCTTGTCACACTTTGTCAAAGTGGAGGCCCGTCAAATTATTCAAGACTTATACAGATTTTTGGAGAAATCAAGATTCTATTTTATCTTTCTCAAGAAGCAATTTCCCTGCCCCCCCCCGTGCCTTTCAATTCAAAATAGAAAGATATCTACTCTACCATGAAAGTAGATGTCAAGAAAGAGAGCCAATGGTGGTATTATTGCTACCTTAGGAAAGTGAGGGTGTTTGGTTTGGGGTTCTTATGACAATGACCAGAAGTATGTGTCACTTATTAAAAAACAAACAAACAAAAAATAAAGGAACTATTCAAAAGCTTCAATTTAGAAAGCGTCAATTCAGAGAGAGTGAATGCTGAATCAGTCAATGACCAGGGATATGATCCCTACTGTGTGTGTGTGAATGTGTGAATGTATGCATGCATGCAATCTCTCCTTTGTGTATTAAACACACTGTGTGTATGTAATCCCCACAGGGTGTGTATAATCCTTCCTGTGTGTGCAATCCATTCAGAATTTGCCTACATGTGTTTGTGTGTATATAAGCTCCATATGTTTGGTTATCTGTGTATATGTTTTTATGTGTGTGTGATGGTGTGTGTCAGTGTTTGTGCCGCTGCTCACTGAACCCTTGCTACACGGACACTGTTGTTATTCACCCCAGCCTCAGGTAGAAAGAACAAAGTCGCTTTTATTCTTAACACTTGTCCTAACAGGTGAGGGCTGTTTGGTATTGTAGGGTTCTGTAAAACACACATTGTGAGACAATGTATATATTACAATTCTTCCAAGTTCACCAAGAAACAAATTCTGTCTCCCAGCTGGAAGTGAGGAGGAAGGCACAGACCCCACAGGGCTCTAGGTGGCTTG